>PVKB01001865.1:157944-239449 GCA_004027205.1 Ctenodactylus gundi
CAGTTATGTGGCACCAGTGGTTGGTTTTTTTTTTTTTTTTTTTTAAAGACAAAGCAGGTTCCTGGGTCTGATTCCCAGAGATGGCAATTCAATGCAAATACAAGATTTATATTTTTAACAAGCTTTCCCAGAGATTTAGTGACCGGAGGTCTTACAAATCCCTCAAGGAATTGCTTCCCCCCCCCCCCCAGCCCCGCCCCCCGTCCCTTCCTGAGGTTTTTTGGCCCACTGTGCTGCTTTCTTTCAGGTCCTGCTCTCACTCACCTCATTGTGAAGTTTTAGGAGAATCATTTGTACTATTTACTGTTCCAGTGCTGTTGGTGTATCCAGGTATATTCCATGCACCGTGAACAGGACGGAAGTGGGGTTACTAGAAATACAAATGATGCTAGAGAATAGTCCCCAGGGAACATTCCGCCTCCAAGATTAGCTGCTGGGAGAGAGGGAGTTTGGGCTTTACTCAGAGAGTGATAGGATTGATGTTTCCAATATGGACATTTCTGTAAGATTATCCCAGACATTTATTTTGGTTTGTGAAAGAGAGGGCCCCATAACCTAGGTGACAGTTATTGGCATCTCCAGACTGTGTCTCATACAGGCAGAAATCAGCAGGATTCAACTTTTGTCTGAAGGAGGATGGAGGCTGGCTTGGATCTTCTGTCTTTCTGGGATCTCCTTATTTTCCTTGGATCCTCGTGGCTGTTATGTCAGATGTTGGGCTTGCTCCAGGCCTGTGGGAAAAAGAGTGCCACAGAAGTAGTCACCAGCCTGTTCTTGTCCTGAGTCTCTAGTTTGTTAGGAAACAAGGTTGCAGTGAATGTGAAGCATCTGTGTCATTTGTTAGATAAAAACTTTCTCCCTTGTGGCTGCCTCTCTGACAGAAAAGTCTCTTTGAATAGCAAAGGAGAAGTGTTCAAGTGGTCAGGTGCCATCACAGGAGGAGAGACTTAAATTACTAGAAAAGGGGCTGGGTTGGGTTGGAAGCCACAGGCAGGAGTGTCACGTGCCTTAGTAGCTGAGCTATAAAGTCAGTCTTTAAAAGAATCTTTTTAACTCTTCTTTTTAATCACACTGGTAATACATGAGTTTGTCATTGTTGGAGGAAAGAAACCAAACAAAATAAAAGAGTGTGGAATGAAAAGTGAAGATCCAGGCTGGGGCTGCAGCTCAGTAGTAAAATGATTGCCTAGCTTGGCTAAGGCGGTCTGGATTTAAAAAAAAAAAAAAAAAAAAAAAAAAAAAAGATCCACCAAGTTTGCCTGGCTTCACACTGAAAGTGTTTGTTTGCTCATTGGGTTAACTGGATGTTTCTCTTTGCAAACTTGGTGCATTTATAGCAACTGTCATGACCTACACGTATGCCATGTACATATAGCACACATAGTTTTCTGGTCCGCGTAACTAACTGGCACCCTACAATACAAACTGTTATTGGACTTGATGTTTTTCTGAGTTTTTCGCCTTTAGATCGTCTACTTATTTGTTTGTTTGTTTGTTTGTTTTTTGAGACAAGGTCTCGCTCTGTAGTCCAGGCTGGTCCTGAACTCACTGTATAGCCCAGGCTAGCTTTGAACTCATGACAATCTTCCTGCCTCAGCCTCCTAAGTCCTGGGATAATAGGTGTGCATCATCACGCCTGGCTTATGTGGTGCTGGGGAATCAAACTCAGGGCCTACATCATCTTTTTTTTAACAGCTCTATCATGTCCACAATTCAGATGCACCATGGTTTATTTGACCAAGTGAACACTTGCTGATGGGCATTAGGATTGCTTCTGGTTATTTTGCTACTTGAAATGGAAGAGTCTGCTTATTCTTACACACTCCTGCCAGTATTTTTTTAGAATAGGTTTCAAGTGGTGAGGTTTACTGATTTGCTAGGTTGGAGGGCATAATGTGTTTTGGAGGATATCACCAACACTATACTATCTTGTAGGAATCCAGGTACTTTTTTTTTTTTTTTTTTTTTGAGACAGGATCTCTCTTTAGTCCCAGCTGGTTCTGAACTCACTCTGGAGACCAGGCTGACTCTGAGTTGCTGGGATTACAATCATGCACATTCACACCCAACTTATGTGGTGCTAGGGAACTGAACTCAGAGCCTTGAGCTTGTTAGGCAAGTGCTTTTAACCACTGAGCTATTCCTCTAGCCAACGCCCCCCGTCTTTTTTTTTTTTTTTTTTTTTTTTTTTTTTTTTTTTTTTTTTTTTTTTTTGAAGATTGGGCCTTATCCTGTAAACCGGACAAGCCTCAAACTCAAGATTCTTCTGCCTCAGTCTCCCATGTAGCAGGAATTATAGTTGTGTGTCACCATGTTCAGGCCAGAAACTCCTTAAGCCATCAGATTGCTCAGGCATCCAGCATATGTGTATCACTGGCATCTTTGGACTTGGGCTCTGTGGCCCTGAGCCACAGGCAGCTGCTCGGTGAAATGCTTCCCTGGACTATTGGCCTTGGGCTTTGTTGCTGCTGCTGTTGCCAGATGGCTAAAGGGATGTTTCAGGTGGAAGCACTGAGTCACCAGGCAGTCTCTCAAATCATGTCATTGTCCTAGATTGTTGTCTAAGGAAGCAGAGCCCTCTTAAGAAGGTTATACTGCCTAGCCTGGTGGCACAGGCTTATAATCCTGCACTTTCGGAGTTAGAGGCAGGAGGATCATAAATTGATCCTGGGCTAAAGAAATAGCACAGGGTTAGGGTGTTGTCTAGCAAGCACAAGGCCTTGGGTTCATTCCCCAGCACGACGTAAACTGGATGTGGTAGCACATGCCTGTAATTCTAGCACTTGGGAGGCTGAGGCAGGATTTCTGTGAGTTTTGAGGCCAGCCTGGGTTACAAAGTGAGTTCAGGATAGCCTGGACTACAGAGTGAGATCCTGCCTCAAAACCAATAAAATAAAAATAAAATAAAATAAAATAAAAATAAGTTTGTGCCTAACCTGGGCAACTTAGCTACGTAGTACAACCCTGTCTCAAAATCAAAAAGAAAAAATGGTCTGGGGGTTGGAAGAACAGCATGGGCTCCATAGTGAGTTCAGGACCAGCCTGGGCTACAGAGCAAGACCCTGTCTCATATAGATACATAGATAGATACATAGATAGATACATAGATAGGTACATAGATAGATACAGAGATAGATAGGGCTGGAAGAATAGCACAGCAGTAGGCCTTGAGTTCGATCCCCAGCACTACATAAAGCTGGGTGTGGTGGGACATGCCTGTAATCCCAGCACTCAGAAGACTAAGGCAAGCAGTTTGTCCTGAGTCCAAGGCCAGCCTGGGCTACACCAGTGAGTTCAGGACCACCCTGGGCTATAGAGTGAGATCCTGTCTCAAAAAAAAAGTAAAGAAAAAATGGGGGTGGGATGTAGTTCAGTGTAAATTACCCACCACCACCACAACAAAAGGTTATAGTATCTCTGCCCTTGAGCCTATTAGAGCCGTAGTACAAATATGAGAGACATTTTAGAATTCTGTTCAGCGGTACCTCAGAGAGACCTTTTGGGAAGTCTTCCTACCCAATTGTCTTTTTCTCGGCCTCCTGTTTTTTCTCTTCATAGCACTTGCTCAGTCTCTAGTTTGCTGTCTTCTCTAGCTCTTCCACTATCCTATGAGCTTCATGAAAGCAGGAATCTTGCCTGTCCTCCTCCTTTAGGATTCCCAACTACCAGATCCGTGCCTGGCATGCAGCATTGCTTAGCAATAATTTGTTCAGTTAATGAGTGAACCTGACAGCCAAGGAGAACGTGATGCAATTTTTAGCCTTATCTGTGAAGTGGCTGCTGGAGGAATTCACAGGAGCAGGGGTGGCTCTTCCGTTGAATTGTCAGGGAAAGCAAGAGGAGTAAGGGCTGGATGCTGTGTTGTTTAGATAGGGAGAGCCAGACGAGAAGGGAAGTCAGGCATGGTGGTGCAGGCCTGTCATTTCAGCACTTTGGTAGGATGAGATGAGAGGATCACAAGTTCAGGCCCAGGTTGGGCAAGTTAGTAAGACCTATAAATATAGGCTGGGGATATAGCTCAGTGTGAAAGCCTGGGTTGGATCCTGTGTACTGAAGGAAAATAGAAAAGGGAAGAGAAGATGTGGGCCACACCCTCCCCTCCAGCAACTTTCTGGGCTGAGGTCAGTTAACAGCTGTGTCTCTCTTCATGTCTGGCCTCTGCCAGAATCTACTCTCTGTGCGTACTGCACAGCCAGGCCCAGGCCTGCTTCTGTGTGACCTAGTCAGTGCTTCCATTTAGATATATGTCATTTGGGGACATGTCCTCATCCCATAGTCTGCTCTTTGAGCTTTTCTAGCTGGGAAGGTGCCCTGTTGTTTCCCTGGCTTATTAGCCCGCCCCCCTCCCCAAAAGGCAGATCATAGCTCTCCTGGGAACCGTATGACTGCAGATTTCAAGCAGGCACCTACACTGGACCATTATTGCCCAAATCAGGATTTTTTGTGTGTGTGGGTTTCCTTCCTTCCTTCCTTCCTTCCTTCCTTCCTTCCTTCCTTGCTTGCTTGCTTCCTTCCTTTCTTCCTTTCTTTCTTTTTTTAGACAGGGTCTCACTCTGTAGCCTAGGCTGATCCTGAACTCACTATGAAGCCCAGGCTAGCCTTGGACTCACAGCAATTTTCCTGCCTCAGCCTCCTGAGTTCTGGGAGTACAGGTGTGCACCACCACGCCCTGCTTATGTGATGCTGGGGAATTGAACTCAGGTACTTAGCACTTAGTGCTTGCTAGGCAAGCAGTTTAACCGCTGAGCCATTCTTCCAGTCCCAAAATGAGGAATTTTGTTTGTGTAGAATATAGAGAACAGCTTGGCCTCTTGGTTTTTGGTGAAGTCCTGCTGTGTTTGAGTTGATCAGGACTGTACCCTATTGCAGAATAAATTATGTGTAGATTGTTACACCAGAAGGCACACCAATGGTAAAGTCCTATCTTTTCCCCAGGGGCCATCAAGTAGTTTTCCACATGTAGCACGCATCATTTGCTAATTACAGTTGTGCCTCAGCATTAGTAACAGGAAGTGACAGCAGTAAACCATCTGTGGTGTGTGTCGGTGTGTGTATGTGAGAGTGTGCTTGTGTGTACGTGTTTGTGCATGTATGTACATGAGTGTAAGAGAGAAGGAGATTGGGAGCTGAGATCCTCCCCCAGATTCTTACCATGTGACCCTCAACAGTGACTTCATTTCTCAGTTTTACATTCTCAAAATCCAGGGTGATAGTGCCCACCTCCCAGAATATTTAGTGTGTCAGATACAGTATGTTGGTCCTGTTACCATTAATCACATGTTGACCTGGGAAACAGCCAGAACAAGTGCTCTTCAGATAGAGAGAGCAGACTCCTAGAGTCCCATTCAGTCAGTCCACAGACCCTCAGAGGTGATCCCTTACAGCTGAGTCATTCAGGGGTCAGCAGCCTTTCTCTCTTCTCCACAATTGTCTCTTGTACCAGTTTCTTCCTTGGTAGTGTATAAGGATGACCCTCAAATCCTGATGTGCTCTTCTGATCTTGCTTTTACTCTAAACAGTTCAGTCTTGGACTCTTTTTTTTTTTTTTTTAAGGGCTCTTGCTTACGTCATTGTCTGTTATGGTTGCTGGGTATCTAGGTTCTGTGTCTGCTTCTGGTCTGAGTTCCAGGAAGCTTTTTCTAGGAGAACCTGTCATTGCATTTCCAGTGTGCACTACCCATAGGCTCGTTTTTGGAGGCTGGAGCTACCAGCTGCTGTCAGTCTCTTCTCCTGGATCTGCGCTTACTTAGGTCTGAGATTCCGGGCTTCAGGCTTTCCTTGATCTGTGAATGTCAGAGGCTCAGGGCCGTTCTCAGTTGGCCTTCGGGCTGCTTCCAGGATTGCCATTTTCCTCCACTTCTGATGTGTCTTTGGGATTTCTGATCTTCTCTTGGCCTCCTTTCAGTTGTTTGAGCCCTTTTGCTCTCCTAGCTGAGTTGAACAGGCAGGTTTTGTTTTGTTTTTTTTTTTTTTTCCCGAGACAGAGTCTCGTTCTGTAGCCAAGACTGGTTCTGAACTCACACTATGGAGCCCAGGCTGGCCTTAGACTCACAGCAATCCTCCTGTCTCAGCCTCCCCAGTGCTGGGATTACAGGTGTGTGCCACCACACCCAGCTTTTGTGGTACTGGGGAATTGAACTCAGGGCCTTTAACTGCTGTGCCATTCCTCCAGCCCATATCATATAATCTTAACTTTTTTAGGCAAGTCCACAAGGAGATACTGTGTAGTTCTGTTACTTAGCCGCCATTAAGACCTTGGGTCTTCTGACTTGAGATGCCTGTGGCCCAGGCTGGAGCCCTGTCTGTGTCTGCTGGGTGTGAGTATTCACTTGGCTTCTTTAACTGGTTTACTGGGTTTGTTTTCTCAGTGTCTTAGTTTATTCCTTTGACCCTTCAGTTCTCAGGATGCTAAGCTTTTCTCTTGTAGGCCCTCCACGGCGTGTCTTCCACATAACCAGAGTGATGAGAAAAGTTCTATTTGAATACAGCAGGCAAGACCAGAAGGAAGGTCTGGGCTTTGGAAACCCAAATGCCACAGTGACTCCCATCTGTTCTGCTTTGCTTAAGCAAGTCACATAACTCCTTGGGGTCTAATTTATTACTGTACAAATATTAGGTGCCTAATTAGGTACCAAACATTCTGCTAGGGGTTAATGAGACACATTCTGGCTTCCAGGGAAAACATGTCAATGGGAGACAAAGAAGAAGAAACAGGCATATGGGGTATTATGACGAGGTCAACATAGTCCTAAGAGCTCAGAGCGGAGGCTGTTAAGGAAGCTTCTTGGGGAAGGTAGTTTTTAAGTGGGGTCTTGAGGAACATATAAACTGTAATCTGATTCCAGGTATCAAGTCCTGTGGGGAGGAGAGAGAGAGAGGGGGATGTAGGGAGGAATGATGTGTACTTTCGGGGGTTGTATGGGACTGGCCATGCCAGTTGATGAGGAATACGGCCATTTCAGGGCAATATTGGTCAGAGCCTCTTGGAGGTCTCATTAAGCTGAGGTCCAGGCTGAGCTTTTGGTTTTAAGCTGGGGACAGATGTGGTCAGTCAGTCAGATTCATGCTTTGAAAACTTCATTCTGCCTAGAGGAGAAAAGGTAGGTGAGAGAGATAAGCCCAGAACCCAGGTCTTTAGGAAGAGGCCACTGCATGCTGGTGAAAGGCAGTGGTAACCTTGATTTCTTCATTGAGAGAGTTGTTTGTAAGTACTAGGTATGGAGTTAGGAATACTTTTGAGAATTCAGAAGGGCTACATAGGTGACAGGGACTGCTGAGGCCCCAGCCTGGAAGTCTTACCTGGTGACTTGTAGTCCTGAGATTGGGGCCATGGATTCTGCTGTTACTTTGCATCTTCAGAGCTGGAAGGTGGACTCTCTCCACCACCCCCCACCCCCTGCCCCGACACAGGATCCCTTTGGCCTGTGAGTTGTCAGGTCATGCCACAACCTGTCCAGCTCCAGTCAGCCGCAGCTGTAGGCAGACAGGCAAAGGAGGTTGCACTGTGCTGGTTATAGCAACTACCTGGGTGTCCACAAGAGCATCAACATATCCAACAGAAGCCAGAGTCCTGAAGAACCAGGATCTGCCTGAGTGACCTCACCTGCTTCTCCAGGAAGCTGCAGTCCAGAGGACTGAGTTGGTCCAGCCTGTTTTCCTAATCTTGCAGCTTCAAGAGGTACTGGATTCAGCACCCCTCACTGGCTCTGAAGTCTCACATACTTATTTTGCCTTTTTAAAAGCAATCTCTTTTTAGCTGAGTCACAGAGTTATAAACTGTGGAAAGCAGGGGACAGATGGACAGTATGTAAAGGTATGGAGCATGACATGGGCCTGGTGGTAGGACCCAGGGCATATGTGTGCACAACCTGAGGGTTTGTGAGGCACTGGGAAGAGGTTAGGCTTGGGCCTCACACAGGCAGGATTTACCTACGACTATTTGGACCCTAGGTGATACCTTTGACTGAATTTCTTTATGGAGATGGAGACCTTACCCAAGGGATTTGTGAAGGGTCAGAATGTCCTTTGGTTAAAGGACCTGGCCCAAGGCAGTTATTCGGAAAAAGTTTATCAAATGTCCCATAAGCTTTCTCCCACAGCCCTGAGGGGAGTATGGTCCAGCCAAGCTGTCACTGGAAAGGAGTGAACGGGGACCAGCGTGTGCCTCCAAAGTGCTGGCCCCGTGCTGGGTCTGGGGCCACAGAGCTGAAGCAGGTGGCATACCGTTTGGGTCATCTGGTCATCTGAGTGAGCATGGGGTTAAGGAAGACTCCTGGTGGGAGATGATATCTCTGAGAGACCTGCAGGAACGGGGGCACAGGGGAGCAGCAATGGCCTGAGCCTGCTGGCAGAGCTGGTGCATCCATGTATGCATATGTGCATGCGTTTGTGATTCAAAGAAAGATCCTTATCGAGCCAGGCAGATAAGGGAAGCCTTTTAGCATGAGGTGGCTGTGACCAGAAGAGGGGCTGCTAGCAAGTCTTTGTGGACTTGTGGATCTACCGGTGGGAGGGGAAAGGCGGGTACTCAACCACAACAGATAAGGCACCTTCCAGGGGTAGGCCTAAGGGTCCTGAAGGCAGACAGACAAGTGTGTTCTGGGGCCCCTAGGTTTTGGGAGGAAGAAGGGGACCTCACCATTGCAATAGAGTAAAGCTATCCCTATCACTTTACAGATTAGCAAAATGCAGTTTCATGAATTGCGAAGTGACTTAGCCAGGGACACACAACCACTCACTTGTCCAAGCTGTTTCCAAAGCCCCTGTTCTACTTGGCCGTGCGCAGGCTAGGCACAAGGAGCTGTGGATCTGCAGCTGTTGTGTTGGCTGAGTCCTCATGCTCCTGCAGAGTCACTTCTCTCAGCCCAAGTAGAAAGCCCCAAGATCAGAAGAGGTTGCATCAGCCAGCCTGCCATCAACCATTGGCTTCTGTCTTAAAGAGGCAAGCCCCAGAGCAGCCTGTGTCCTCTCCCTAGGGACAGGGCACCCGTCCAAGGCTGATGACACTCAGGATTGTGCACTCACGTGAGCAGGGACTTTCCCATACCTGTTTTATTATGCAGATCCTCACACTCTGTACACCCTTACACTTGCCACCTGGATGCCACCATTAACATTCTGCTGTAGTCGCTTGGTCACAGCATCCATCCCTCACTGTGTCTTATTTTCTTAAAATATATTTTGAACTGAAGATCAGGCTCTGCTACGCTCTCTGCTACATATGTCAGCCATTATGTCAATAACGAAAGTGTGTTGACACAATGAAAAGCACCAGTATTAACCTTTGCATTGTGCCAAAAACGTCTTTCACATACCAGAATGTCTTGTCTTCTCCTGTGTCCTACCCCCACCCTCCCCACACCCCCCACGGAGGATCTTACTCAGAGCCTCACTCTGATTTGCTTCCCTGGACTTTGTTTAGTTTTTGACCTTGAGACAGGTTCTCACTAAGTCACTAATAATGCCTGGGTTTAAAATTGAGACCCTCCTGCGTCAGCCTTATAGAGTAATGAGATTACAGGTCTGTGCCACCAGGCCTGGCACTAGAATATTTTTGAGGTTTACTCATAGTAGTTTGTTGGTCTTTTTGGTACATGTTTTATGTGGAATCATTTATAGCTACTTTGCTATGTGGTGTGGTGTGTTTTGTTTTTGTTTTATTTGCAGTGCTGGAGATTGAGCCCAGGGACTTATCACTAAGCTACATCTAGCCCTTTCTTTTTTGTTGTTTGTTTGTTTTTTATTTTGAGACAGGATCTTGACAAGTCATTAGTTGCCCAGAAGGGGTTCAAACTTAAAAATCTCCCTGCCTCGGCTTCCCAGAATGCTGGAATTACAGATATATGCCACCATGCCTGGCCTGTGTTGTTAACATTTTAAGTTACACAGTACTTGTCAAACTAAAAAAACTACTCTGGGACATTACTTTTAACTAGGCACCATTTAGGACTTCACATTTTTTTCAGGCATGTTCTCCTGTTCCAGTCCTAGTACTCAGCTCAAGGGTCCGCTGTACACATGGGCATGTCTACTCAGGGGATTCTGTGCCACAGTCCTGTTTCTCATTACATTGATAGTTTTGAAGTGCACCAGGCAGTGATCTTTGGAATATCCCCCAGGTTAGGTTTGTGTGATGCTGATGATTAGACTGGGGCGTGGGTATTTGGAAAGAATCCCCAGGCAAGGTTCCTTCTCCATACATCCTCCTGGGTGCTGCCCACTGTGTGATGTTAAGGCCTATGTTACCTCTTAGCACTTGGTGCAGTGATGTTCGCCTCACGTCTCCCTTGTAGAGTGATTGCCCCGTTTCCCTGCTGCTAGGCAGGAAGTGAGTCCCCAAGTCAAACCTACCAGGGAGCAGGAGAATGGGCAAGAACTAAGCTACACTGTAAAGTGCATGTCTGTAAATAGCTTGGAATTCTGAAAGCAAGATCTGTCTCTTCTCCTGCTTTTATATATCGACTCATTTATTGGCTTAGTGTTTTAAATTATATTTTTCATCAATGTAATCCATGCACATATTTTTACAAAATTAAATTGTATAAAAGAGTAGCTCCCTAATATCTTAGTTATTATTCTGATACTGATAAATAATATGCTTATTTGTGTTTCTTTCCCCTACCCCATTTTGTATGAGATTAGAGCACATGAAGTTACCAGTATTATATCTTTTTAATCTGAGAATGGCATTCTTTGTGATTCGGCCTAATAATTCACGAGTCTTGATTTCCTTTGAGTCATCCAGCAGATTGTTGTATAACACCGAGTTGCCTCACTCTGGAAGTGGACTGTGACTTTGCACCTGCCCCTCATCCAGCATGGCTCAGGGGTCAGGCACCCCTTCCCCAGACAGGACATCGTGGGGCCTGAGTAAGGAAAAGCACCGAGGGTGAGAGGTCAGCCTTTGCTGTGGTCGTTCCTATGCCTCACCAGCCAAGTGCTGCCAACTGGGCAGCTGTGAGGCTTCAGAACTGCCTGGCTATGTGCTGTGGTGCCTCAGGCACCAAGGTCTTGCGCAGTTTGGGCCAAAGGGAATGTAAGACTTTGGGATCTAAGCCAGGTCCAGGAATGCAGGTCTGTAATCCCAGCATTCTAGGAGGCTGAGGCAGGAGGATCAGAAGTCATGCCCAGCCTGGACAACTGAGTGATTTAATAAGACCTTGTGTCAGTAATAAAAAATGGGCAGGGTATATAGCTTAGTGTAAAGGCCCCGGATTCCATCCCCAGTGCCACAAAGAAAAAGAAAGAAAAGACTTTTACATAGGTCTAGTATGCAGGAAGTTTGGCATAGTCCTCTACCCTCCTTTTCTGGACTTCCATGAGGAAGATGGTTTGCTGAGCTCTTTGCAGTCTTTGATTTTGTGCCCTGCTAGGTAACAGACTAATTTGAGCCCAAGGTAACATAGTAGAAGAAACTGCTCAGGGCTGCTGTCCTGACAGAGCCCCGTCCAGCAGAGGTGGCGTGGCTCTCGCAGTCGCACAGCTGAAATGCAAAACTGCAGTTTGAATGAGTTTGTGCCAGCAAATAGGTTAACGGGGCCAGTACCTAACCTGGAAGGTAAGTGATCCTTCCTGAAACCTCATGGGCAAACGACTTTACTCAATGCGAGGGGAGAAATCATTCCAGGTAGATGGAACAGCAGTAGTGTGAGGTGGCTCAGGGAGAGGTGTATGTGGGAAGGGACCAGGTGCAAGGCCTCAGAGCCTCAGGGATTTTGATCTTCAACTAAGAGCAAGGGGAGCTATTAGGGTAATTTAAATCAGACAGTAACATGGTCAGATTTGTTTTGCAAAAGCTCCTTCTGGTTGGCAGGGAGCGAGGAGTCTAGGACAAGGCTTGGTCCAGAGTCGTGCCTATGGAGATGGGATAGAAAAGGTGACTTTGAAAGCACAGGAAGTAGAACTGGCAGGTGTTGGTGGCTTGGATCTGTGTCATGGGTATAGGGAGGGGGCACAGGTAATCAGGGGGAGAAACTGACCTCACCAGGTAAGTAGGGAGTTTTAGGGTACCTGGCTGGGTAGAAATGCCAACACAAACACCTGTGAACACCAAGAGGCCAGGTGCACAGGCCACTGGCTGCATGTGCACCAGTCCAGAAGTGTAGGCTGGAGAGGGAGCAGGGAAGTAGAGTACAGGTAACTGATGAGGGGACAAGCAGGATTTTTCTGGGTCAAGTGCAAGCTCTAGGCAGGACCTTCATTCATAGCCCCAAAACAGGCTGGGATTTTGACAGGAGGTGCCAGGAATGGGCTCTCCGAACGCCTGCCTAGCTGCACAAGGGGCCCAGTCCGGTAGCTGCCTATAGTGCTTTACATCCAACCTCCCTCTTCTTTCCCCACCAGATTCTACTCATTTCTGATTACTTCTATGCCTTCCTGAGGCGCGAGTACTACCTCAAACACGGTCTCTACCTGACTGCTAAGGATGGCACAGAGGCCATGCTTGTGCTCAAGTAGGCCTGGCTGGACAAAGGACTACGCAGACTTCAGAGGAGGAAGGGCCATAAGCCGAGCCAGGCCTTCCCACCCAAAGTCGCCAGCCAGCACGTCCGTGGGCAGAAGAGGTTGGAGTCCAGGGTTACAAATTTCTGGTACCAAAGGGGACCCGTGACTGCCAACAAGGCGTGTGGGGGTTGGCTGAGTACCCCACGTGGATGTCCACTTTGTGGCTCTGCACACCGTGGAGCCCACTCCCAGCGAGGAAGGGGGAAGAGCAGGTGAGCAGAGCTTGACAGCTTGTGGTTACTTAATAAATGGTGGTGGGTTTTTTTTTTTCTTTTGGGTTACAAAGCATCTATTTTAGGATCATGTCCAGGCTGCACCCTTAGAGAAGTTGGTCTTGGCTTCTAATATGGCCATAGTACACTATACAGAAATATGGGTCTTTTAGGAGCCCAAAGTGTAAAAACACAGGTATGTTCTGGTGGGCCAACACTGGTGTGTGGGCATAGTTCTTCCTATTCCCAAACAGAAAGCTGGAGGCAGAGGGCCAGTCAGGCCTGAGCAATCTTTATTCTGCAGAAGGACAATGACCACAGATCCGTATACCATGTGATGGAGGGAGGCAAGGGCCAGTCTTTTGGGGGAGGAGGGGGCAGGTCCAGGCAAGGGGCAGGAGCCTCAGGTGGGTGAGGGGCAGATGGGCAGACAAGCAAGGGCCTAAAAAAAGACAAACCACACAGTAGGGGTCCCGGGGGGGTGTTCCCCACTTTCCCCCCTACTCAGCCAACACTCAGGAGGGAAAACCCTAACATGACTTGCCTGGGACCCACCCAGGGGCCAAGTAGGCTGGCTTGTATTAGCCAGCTGAGGGGCAACATCCCTGCCCAGCCCACCAGGGGCATGGCAGCTCAAGTTGGGAGCTGAAGCTCCCTGGGCAGAGCCCGACCCGGCCCCCCACTCCCAGGCCAACCCCCCCTACTGCTGGCTCAGAAGCCGAAGGTTTCCTGGGAGGCGTAGACCATGTAGAGGAAGCCATCCTCGTCCTTCTCCTGTTCATAGATGTCTGCGATGGGTGTGGACACGCTCACCATGCTGTGCTGGTTCACCAACAGGAAAAAGGCCTGTGTGGGGTTCAGCTGTAGGCGGCGCCTGAGGTGGAAACAGGGTATGCCAAGTGAAGGGCCTGCCTGTTAGAAGCTTGGCTCTGGCCAGAATACGTGGAGCTCCCACATTTCCTATTCATCAAGTCTCTAGCCAGACATGACTTGAGTCCCCACCCTGACCTTTCCCAGCCTCCAGAGTAGGAGCCCAAAACCAGTTCCCATATCCCTGACCTCACTCCCATCTTTTCTCGGCAGGGACCCAGGCCCCACCCCATCCAGTCCCCTTTCTGCTGCTGCCTACACACCGAATGATCTTGACCAGCTCGCTCATGTTGACATGATCAGGGACCAGGAACTTGGTCTTGTCCAGGACAGGCAGTTGCTTCTCACCCTTATAGCGCTCGATGATCACCTGGGAGTGGGGCGTGCGGGAGACCATGAGCTTGGGGCAGGGCCTGGGTGTGGCGGGGCCAGGGGGCGTGCAGGACTCACCGGGATCTTGCTGGGGTGCTGGTCACGGATCTGCTGCACCTCTTTACAGCGGTCAGCTGCGGATGGCAGTCATGTGAAGCTGGCCTGAGAGAGCCTAGGCCCTCCCCGGGCTCCGCCCCGCCAGTTCCCGAGGGGCGGCTCCGGGCCTGCCCCGCCCCACCTGCCTCAGTGCCCGCCCCCGGGCCACCGGCCCATAGGCCCCAGCAAAGGACACGGTGGGAAGCTGTCGGCCCCTTCCAGGCCAAGCGGCCTCCCGGTCCTGGGGTCCATCCGAGCCTGACGTCACGGGGCTGACGTCACCTGCGGCATTCGAGGTCCGTTGGACCCTCGCCCCCCATCGCCGGTTGTCCTCAGGGCCTCACCGAAGCTCCGCCGCTGCTTGAAAGGCCGGTCCGAGGGCATTGCGCGGGCCCGGCGGGGCGCGCTGCCGAGGCTCTGGGACGAGCGGTTTGGGGACGTGGCGGTGGGTCGGGGCTCCGGGGCGCGCGCTCAAGGGCTCCCGGGGCTCGCGGTGAAGCCAGCGGCGGCAGCTGCGGGAGGTAACTCGCCCGGGTGACGTCAGGTCACAACATTCCTTAAAGGGGAAGCCTGCGCGCCACTCCCATTGGGCCGACGCAAAACCCGCCCGCCCTGGCACGTGACGTCACCGCGCAGCAAGTCTGGATTCCCGGCGTGGGATGCAAAGGGGTGGGGTTCTACAGGCGTCACAGTAGGGTGACGTCACGGCCTGCGCCCTCTCCTCTCCCCGGTCTCGGACTGAGGCTAGGTCGTGAAGTGGCCTCGCTGCTTACCTGGTCCTTGGGCGATGCGCGCTGAGCCTGTGGGTTCCTCGTGTGCGCCCAGGCGCTGCGGGGCTTAGGCAGCATCCAAAGGTCCTTGCCTTCACCTAGCTCCGCGTTAGGGAACCGGGATTGGGCGGTTGGATTTTAAGAAAGGGCAGAACCCAGAGAGGAAAGCTGAGCTGTAAAAGAATGCTAGAATGTGAGCTTAATTCCCTAGGGCCAGCGAGGAAAAGGAAGCAGAGCAAAAAAGTAAATAAACCTCGCAAATCTGGAGATAGAAAACGTGTTGTACATTGCCCTATTAAAATAGAGATTAACAGGCGCTGGAAGAATGGCTCAGCAGTTAAAGCGCTCGCTTTGCAAGCGCTAACTCAAGTGCTAAGAACCGGAGTTTGATTCCCCAGCACCACATAAACTGGGCGTGGTGGAGCACGCCTGTAATCCCAGCACTCAGGAGGCTGAGACAGGCGGATTGCCCCGAGTCCAAGGCTACACAGTGAGACCGTCTCAAAAATAAATAAATAAAAGAGATTAACAGATTAGCCTAAAAATAAATGGTGGGCCCAGTGGCACAGGGTCATGGAATGCCAGCACCTTGGGAGGCTGGAGGGAGGAGGGGGAGAGAAGATGCCAAGTTGAAGCTTCGGCAACTTAGACCTTGTCTCAAAATCAAAAAGTGGACGGGTGGGCTGACAATGTAGCTCAGTGGTGCAGCGCCTGCCGGCACGTGCAAAACCCTGGTTCAATCCCCGGTTCCAGATCACAACAAAAGACCACCAAAAAAAAAAAAAAAAAAAAAGGTGGGGATGTAGTGAGGGCCTAGAGCTCTGTTCCCAGGACCACAGAATAAATAAACTGTAGCTCTCTGCTGCTTACAAGAGGACATTCAAGCTGATATGGAAGCATATGCATGTAATCTCATACCCTGGAGGCTGAGGCAAGAGGCTCACAAGTTCAAAGCCAGCCTGGGCAACTTAGTAAGACCCTAGTCTCTAAAAGAAATTAAAAGGGCGAGGAGTATAGCTCAATGGCAGAGCTCTTACCTAGTATACACCAGGCTCTGAGTTAAATCCCTAGCATGGCAGGGAGAAGAGAGACAAGAGTACATTCTAAACCTAAGGGGACAGGCTGGATGAACAACATAGCAGTTAAGAGTGGCCGCCTCCCAAACCAAGGCCCTGCGTTCAATTCTGCAGCACCACATAAAGTTGGTGTGGTGTCACATGCCTGTAGTCCCAGCCCTCACAGGCTGAGTCAGTAGGAGGATTGTTCTGTGTTTCAAGCCTGAACTAGACAGACGCTATCTCAAAACAAAGAGGCTGGAGGAGTGTCAGAGGTTAAAGCACTTGCCTTGCATCTGCAAGGCCTTGTGTTTGATTCCCCAGTACCACAAAACACTCCACAACTTAGGAGGATCACAACTTTGAGCCCTGCCTGGGCTATATGGCAACTTAGCAAGATCATGTCCCAAAAACTAAAAAAAATGATCTGAGAATGTAGGTCAGTGTGATGGTCCTGCCTGGCCTTGATCCCTAGTGCTACCAAAAAAACTGTATGGGGTTGGGTGGAGCTGAAAATACTTACAGCAAAATACAGAATATAGGGGCTGGAGGTGGCACAGTGGTTGAAGCACTTGTCTAGTAAGCACAAGGCCCTGAATTCAATTTCCCATCACCACATAAACTCGGTGTAGTGGCGCACTCCTGTAATGCCAGCACTCTGAGGCTGAGGAAGTGGACCAGGCTTGGGCTATGAAGTGAGACCCTGTTTCAAAAAAAAAAAAAAAAGAAAGAAAAAGAATTTGATAAAACTCATTTTAAAAAGACAAACAGTAACTGTGTATATATGTTATTAGAAAAAAAGGAAGAAAATATTTAAAATTACCCTTCAAAATACCAACTATTTAGGTTTTGTAGGTGTGTTATGCCAAAATTTAAAACCCCAATAGTGAACATTGTCCTTAATGATCAAACACAATACATGGTAGAACCACACAATTTCTTTTAAAGCCAGGAACAAAGGGTCACTGAGCAAAGTTCATTGTTGTTTGGTGATCCACGGTGCTGTCACCCTTGTCCAGAAAACATCAAGGGATGCAAAAATGGAGTGGGAGCCTATAGGGTGACTACGCCAGATAGCATGTTTTAGCTGAATATGGAAGTAGGAACTCAGCTGCTTGCCGAGAATGTGAACGATTTCAGCTAGAATGGAGAGCAATTTGGAGAAATATGCCCACACCAAAGATGACCATGCCCTACAAGCCAGGAATTCCCCAACTTAGCCTGCAAAGGAACCCAATAACATGGATATGAACATCTATTGTAACATTCCCTTGATAGCAGTTGGGACTCACCCAAATTTGTCTATTTTACAAATGGCACTCATTTAAATATCTTGCTATGTGTCCATAACAACTTTTGTTACAATGAAAAGGGAGCAAGGGATCAGCAAACTCCCTATAAAGGGCCAGAAAGGAAAGATTTGAGGCTTTGCTGACCACAGGGTCTCTGACTACTGGATCATCAGGCAGCTTGAGTGTAGGTAGCAACAGCTGCATCCCCACAAGACTTTGCCAAAATAGACATGGTTGACCTAAGGTTGTCAGTTTGCTCTTGATCCACAGCTTGCGTGCCAAAGGAGACCAGCCCTCAGAGGATGAGGGATGTGGTCAGAGCCATTAAAGGCAGCAGCAGGAATGGGATAACAGCTTGGGACAGTTGTTTTTACCTGTGTTGTCAGACTTGGCCCTGCCTGGACAATTAGTCCTCCAGACCCGATGTCTCTGCCTTTTGTGTGTGTGGACACATGCTTGTGCTGAAGATGAAACGCAGGACCTCTACACTGTGCTATATCCCCAGCCCATTTACTTCGGTTTTGACACAAGGTCTCACTAACTTGTCCAGAGTGGGCTTGAACTTGGGATTGTCCTGCCTCAGCCTCCCAGAGTGCTGGAGTTACAGGCTTGTACCACCAGGCCCAGCTGTGCCTGGTCTTACTTTACCTCAGCAGGTTGACTCTCTCCAGTCCCTGGGATTCAATGGCCAGAATTTACCTTCTTGTAGTCATTCGGGTGTCTAACAAACACCTTAAACTTGACCTCCCTGGAACAAACCAGTGCTCATTCCGTAAGTGTATTCCAGTTATTCTCTTCCTCTGTCGTTAGGCCAAAAACTTCAGAGCTATCCTTAACTACTTTGTCCTTTTTTTTCCTTTTCTCTTTCTTTTTCTTTCTTTCTTCCTTCCTTTTTTTTTTTTTTTTTTTTTTTTTTTTTTTTTTTTTTTTTTTTTTTTTTTTTTTTTTTTTTTTTGCCATGAGACAAGGTCTCACTGTCCAGGCAGGTCCTGAGCTCCGTAGTGCAGGCTGACCTCAGATCTTATGCTCTCCCGACGGAGCCATTTGGGCTCTGCACTTTGTTTACTGGCCCCCCATCCTGTCTCACACTCAGTCCATTCTTAAATCCTGTTGGTGCTATCTTTAAGGTACCTACACCACCACCTGGGCCTGAGCCAGCATCATCCCATGCTTGTTACAGTCACCTCCTTGCTGATCTTCCTGCAAGTGGTAAGTCCAGTGATAAGTGACTCTTCTGCATACAGGACCATGTCATTCACAGAGAAAACCAAAGGCCCACAAGACTCGCCAAATTCAGCTCTTAGCTGCCTCCTTGACTTCATCTGCCCTCTCCCTTCTTGGCTTCATCCTGGAATGTTCTTCTCCAAGATCTCTGTGTGGCTCACACCCTTCTCCCCTTCAGGACTCCATTTTTTTTTTTTTTTTTTTTTTTGTGACAGGGTCTCACTCTTCAGTCCAGGCTGGTCTTGAACTCATTGATACAGCTCAGGCTGGCCTTGAACGCAGGACAATTTGCCTGCTTCAACCTCCCAGTGCTGGAATTACAGGCATGCACCACCACACCAGCTTTATGTAGTGCTGGGAAAGTGAACCCCTGGCCTTGCTTTTGCAAGGCAAGTACCTTAACTGCTGTTCCATTCCTCCAGCCCCTTGAATGTTAACATTGCAGCTCCTGCCTCCTTATCACTTCTTTCTACTCTTTTGTCAGAGCAGTTATCACAAAAATGCATATTATTTTGTGATACTAGCAATCAAACCAAGGGTCTGCATCAGGTATGGTGGCATACTTCTGTAATATCAGGTATTTGGAAGGCTGAAGCAGGAGGATCACAAAGTTAAAACCCAGCTTGGTCAACTTAACGAGACCCTGTCTCCAAAAAAGGAAGAGAGGGACTGGGATGTAGATCAGTGAGAAGATCATGGGTTCAATCCCCAGTAGGCAAAAACAGAACAAAAAAGGACACTGAAGGCCGCCCTTGTGCCAGGCAAGTACTCTATCACAGAGCTCCACCCTACCCCAATTTTTGTTTTTTGATACAGAATCTTCATATGTAGCTTAGGCTTGTTGCAAACTCATGGTGTACCCCAGGCTCACCTCAGACTGGAGATCTTTGTGCTTCAGCTTCCTGAGTGCTGGAATTGTAAGTGTGCCATGGCAGGGCAAGTAATTTTATTTTATTTTTTAAGACAGGGTCTTGTTCTGTAGCAGGACAAGTAATTTATTCATTTACTAGGGGGCAGGGCACTGAGCCTAAGGGCTTGCACAGGACAGGCACACACTGTACCACTGACTACATCTCCAGACCTCAGGGTTGAATTTTTTTTTTTTTTTTATGCTTGGTTCCTGCTAAATTACATTAGATAGACAAGCCGTGGCAGGCAGTAGGTGCTCAGTAAATATCCTTAGGATGACTGAGCTTTCCTCAGTGCCCTTGGTGTGGCTCTCTCTAGGCCAGGTGCTGGGACTGACTGTGGCCTGCTCAGTTGCTGGGTACTAAGAGAATCAGAGGCTGGGAGCCAGTTTCAGTTCAGAAAAATGTCTCACCCATGGTCACTCCCAAAGCCTTATTCCTCCACTGTGCGTAGCTCCTTACTGGGCACGTGAGCCTGAGAAAAGGCAGACAGCCACCCTTGGCCTGTCTGCTGCATGAAAATAGAGTGCAGAGTTACAATTATGATCATGGGCAGGGCATGGTCCTTCTCTGAGTCTGTTTGATCCTGTACGCATGCAGGCAGGCAGAGACATACTTGCCTCATACTGAGTAACTGAGTACTGCTTTCCCCCTGGAGCTTCATTTTCTTCACTGGAACCTACGTGAGAGGGTTAGGGTCAGTGAGCAGCCCAGACAGGTAGGCAGTCAGGAGAAAGAGCCGGGAATCAGCTGGAGCAGCGTTAGCCCATCATGTCGTGGTGATGCCTTGCTTAAAGCAATAAACTTGCTTGCTTATAAAATGGGCTTCGTATAGGGAGGACCCAGGAGAGATGAAGGCTGAGTCAGGGTCATTTTCTCTGAGTTAAGTTAGTTCCTGTTTACAAACTCCAAGCAGACTTTTCCAGACTGGAGTGACCAGAAGTCTGCAAACCTCTACTTGAGACTGTTCCACTCACTCCCTCTCTTAGTTACTTTCTCACTGCTGGGACAAAATAACCAACATCCACAATTTACAGGAGAGAAGATTTACGTTAGGTCACAGTTGCAGAAAGTCTCACACAGTCCATCCATGGAGCTGCTGCCAACGGTGGAAACACGGCAGAAGCTGGAGAACTAGTCAAGGCACTGCAGACAGAAGCTAAGTGAAGGAGGAACAAGTTGATATCCGGAGACCCAGGCAAGGCCAGAGCTTCCCCACGGAGAAGCTGTAACATTTCTTCCTTCTTTCCTTCATTTAGTTCAAGCTGCCAATTGGGCCCCCAAGTCAATAATGCAGACCTGAAAGCTCTGCTTTGTTGCCCCCAATCTCAACAAATTGACAATCCCTCCAGGTTAAGCCCCAGGTCAAGCTCCAAGCATCCAGCCCTTCCAACAAAATACACATTCAGGTATCCTACTACATCCAAATGAGGCTTTTGGGGGACACTTCAGATACATACCGTAGCACTCTCCAAAGACTCTGGTTGCACTGGGAAAGTGGAGGTCACAACACCAATCCCACTACCCACACGGGGTCCAGACCTGATCTTTTCCTTCTTTGGGCCTTGCTCCGGTTCCCTCTCTTCTCCTCCTGACAGGAAGCCCTCAGGCCACTCCCATTTTTCAACCCTACTTCTCAGTGATACGCCTGAGTTGCCACCTGTATATACCCCATTTACCAGAGCTGGCACTCACCAGGGGACACTATCTCCCCTTGGCCTCGCTGCACTGCACTCTCTTCAGGCACTCCTGGGGCCTGCTTACACCTACCACGTCCACCATCAGGCCCCAGTTTTCCCTTCCAGGACCTGCTTTTTTCTCCCTTGTAGTGCTGGGGACTGAACCCAGGGCTACAATCACTGAGATACAATTCCAGCCCTTTTGTTTTGGGACAGTCTTGCTAAATTGCCCAGGTTCAGCTCAAACCTATAGTCTTCCTCCGTAGCCTCACAGAGTGCTGGGATTACAGTCCTATGCCACCACACCCAGCATCTGCCTCTTGAACAGAGGTATGTCATAGGGTGGAATTCTCCAAACACATTTAAGGGAATCAGTCTTTCCCCTACGATTGTGCCTCCCTCCAGCTGATCCCTACCTGATACATCACCCCCACCTAATAAGGCCTCATCTAGACTGACTGCATTGCCCGCCAGTCACTCTTGCGTGCCTCTCTTCTATCCCAAGGTGCCCTCAAGCCCTGAGAATCCTCCCATCCTTCCTGTCACTCCTCTAGGCAAAGGGGCAGCCCCAGGGAACCCTCTCTCCTCATCCTAAACTGTACCCCACCCGTGTGCCCACCCACAGAAGCAGGTGCACACTGACTTCTCGAGGGCGCATCCCATTTTTTCTACTTGCTTCCTTGCCCAGCTCCGGTTCCACAGCCTGTGAACCTCCTCCAAGGGCTCTGGATTCTCATCAGCTGAATCAACCTGACAGGTTCACAGGCCAGGTTGGAAGCAGCTGTGAGTTTACTGAACAGCCACAGCCCATGCTGAAGAGGTAGCAGATGGGGCTGACTGGGCCCACAAACTGCCCAGCCAGCCCAGCTCTTCTGCATCCGAGTTCTTCCCCCACCCCACAACTGCCCAGTCCTCACCCTCATGCACGTGGCTGAGGCACCTTGGGGTTCCCCACCAGCAGACAAGCCTATTCTGATAACTCGTACCCTCTGACTCTCTCCGAGAACATGTGCATTTTTCACTCCCTGTCTAGACTCACTCTTAAGTATACCCAAGGTGACTGTCCTCACCATTGCTCCGTCCAGATTAGCAGACTTTCAGGTAGCCAAGTCAGTGGTTACACCTGTTCTCATGGTACTTAAGTATCTCAGAATCTGATGACCCCCCACCTCCTCAAAACTCCTTCTCTTGGCTCCATGGTGGGTTGGTACTCCAGCAGCTGCTTCCCTTCCAATGAGAACTCTGACTGTCCTTTAGAGCAACCATGTACCCAGCTAGCAGGCTTAGCTTCCCAGCTTCCACAGGGTCTGGAGTGGCTTGGCAATTAAACTGGTCAGTAAAACATCAATGGAATGCAAGGCATGGGATTTCTGGGAACTCTCCTTACAATGAAGAGGTAGGACCCTCTCCACAGCCTTCTGCAGCTGTCTGGGACTTCAAAGTGTTATCTGTTGCCCAGCAGCTATCTTGAATCAAGAGTACGGGGGTGACACCCTGGGGGTGGACATCTAACAGGGAATGTCTGGTTGTCACAAGCACTTAGGGGCCCCTAGAAGTCTCCTTCCCTTGCCCCCACATTCAACATCTGCAAGGCCTGGTGCTCTCTCTTCTGAATGCCTTGCTTCTGTCCCCGCGATCCCAGGCCACCCAAGTCCTCACTGGCAGATTGGGATCTAATGCACTAGCCCTGCATTCTCCACAAATCCGCCCAAATGCAAAATACACATCTTACAGACATGCTGGAAGGCTTCAGAGGCCTTTCATGCACAAAGTGAGCCCCTGGGCCCTCCAGACGTCCCTGGAGTTTCAGATAACCCTCATTCTTCAGAGATGTCAGTGGAATGGCTGGAAGGCAATGGCTGACCATACTTTGAGCTACTGTTACTGCAAACTTAGAAAATTTATTTTTACCCAAATACTTGTAGTATCAAAGATCAAACAGCACTTGGAATACTAACAGCTGCTCCTTCTGACACTCACCTTCCAGACTGTAAGCACTGTTTTTTTGGCACTTACCTGGTTGGCAATCTGATGCTGCCCTCCTTAGCCCCTCCTGTCTTGCCATCTTCTTAACATTTACAAGGTTTACACAGTATTGTGCCTACATGGCCACTGCTTACAACCAAGTCAAGTATGAAGATTGGGGATGGGGTCTGAAATGAGGGTCTTGCACAGGTTAGGTACTTCCACTGTGCTATACTTCCACTTTTCTGGATTTGCTTATTTTTTAAACTGATAATTTTTATTCTGTGCAATTTTTTTTTTTTTTTTTTTTTGAGACAAGGACCGTCTTGCCCAGGTTGGCCTTGAACTTGCAGCAATGGTCCTGCCTTCAGCCTCCCAAGTGCTGGGATTTCAGGCATGTACCACTATGCCCTGCTTATGTGTTGTTGGGGAATCAAATTCAGGGCATGTACTTGCTTGCTAGGCAAATGTTCTAATCACTTTGCAATTTATCCAGCCCCTCGTTTTGTATGTGCCAGATATTAAGTTATCTTTAAATCTGATAGAACTAAACATTTTTCTACATTAGCTAACACTGTGCCCGAGAACTGTAGACTGTAAATATTTTTTCCTCAGAATTTTGAGGGCAATGGAGTGTGATGGCACACTGCTTATAATACCTGTACTCAGGGCCAGCCCGGTGGTATAGGCCTGTAATCCCAGCACTAAGGGAAGCTGAGGCAGGAGAATCACAAGTTCTAGCCCAGCCATGGCAATTTAGTGACTGATAATCTGTCTCAAACCGGGGACGTAGCTCAGTGGTAGAGTGCTTGTTTAGCCATGTGAGGCCCTAGATTCAATTCCCAGTACCACACCAAACAAAGAAATTGAGGGGAGAACGCCAGATTTGTCTTCTCTCTCTAGATTTGCTCTGTCCAGTAGTCACTGTGTTATAAGACACTGTGATGATGGCACCTGGCACGGGTCTTTTAAAAATTACTGGGGCTGGAGGAATAGCGCAGTGGTTAGATCACCCACATAGCAAGCACAGAGCCCCGAGTTCGATATCCCAGCACCACATAAGCTGGGCATGGTAACACACAACTGTAATCCCAGCACTGGGGAGGCAGGGGCAGGAGGATCTCAAGTTCTAGCATAACCTGGGCAACTCAGCAACACCCTGTCTCAAAATTTTTAAAAAGGCTGGGGAATTAATGTAGCTTAGTGTGAAGGACCTGGGCTCAAACCTCAGTACTGCCAAAAAAAAAAAAAAAAAAAAAAAAAAAAAATTACTCTGGCCTTTCAGATCTTTTATCCTGGAAAATTATGTTCTTAGTTCTAGAAATTCGTTCTTCTAATCTTTCATTATAATTTTCTTCCACCTTCTCTTTTTGGAACCCCTTTTAATCAGAGGCTGAATATCCTACATTAATCCTTTAATTTTCTTAACTTTTCCATCATTCTCTCATGTTTAAAGTTGGGAGGTTTTCTCAAACTTACCTTGTGACTTTGTTAAATGACTCCCTTCACATTTTTCCCCCCTAAGTGGACAGGAAAGTGATTTGTCTCCCTGAAGCATTTCCCATAAGCTGCTGGATTTCAGGCCTGCACTTTCAAATTTCAGAGGCTAAAAGTGCATAGGCAGAGATTTTTCCTTGCACTGGGAAAACAGATCAGAAGCAGGAAATCAGGCTGGGAGAGAAGGCAGGTTTCATGGCACATACCTTTTCCCGCTTTGAAGATCCCACGACGAGTCGTGATCATGTTAGTAGTGGCTGTCAGGCCTCAGTCCCATGGGGCCTCTGTGCTGAGTTCATGTCTCCACGGGCTTGAAGAGTAGTAAGTCGTGGAAGACGGCAGGCAGGTTGTGAAGAGAACACTTTATTGGGAAAATTACAGGAGGGGAAAGCTTCTGCTAGTCAGAAGGGGGTCCGGAAATGTGGGCTGCTCCACATTCTGTCTGTCCCTATCTATCTCTGAATGAGCTGTTACATCCCCACCCCACCTGTGGCCTATGGTCCAGTGTGAGTGGTTCTCAAGCCTTGCTTCCTCACAAAAACCTAGGTGCTCTTGAAAACTGACTGCTAGGGCCTACCCTTGGGATAACTAAACTGGCTGGAGCTGGGCAGGGACCCCACATAGCTTTTTGGGTTTTAGTCGGCTGTTTCACTTCCATTAGAACGTATACTCTTGTCACTCTGTCCTGTCTGCCCAGACCAGGCCTCAATGAGATGGAGGGCAGCTGAGCACTGGGAGGCTCTCTGCCAGAGACAGAGGCAGTGGGCTGACCTGGGTCACCATAAAGAAAGTTGGAAGGGGTGGGCAGAGGGAGTGTATGATCCAGAGTGAGGGCAGGGGAGGTGGGAGCTGCCCAGCAGCAGGTGAAGAGGGGCAGATCCTTGAGAACTCATCAAAAATGCACCAGAAGCAAAGGATTAGGCAATTGCTGGGCTGACAGCCTAAGGTCAGTTTACAGCACTGCTGTTAAACTGAACTCTTCTCTCCCCAGCTCATTACCTCCGCTAAGGGGAGGAGGGAAACAGCATAACTGGGCAAACAAGGCCAACTTGCTAAGATTAGGAATTGCCCAGGGCAGAGCACTCAGATGTATTACTGACCTGTGGGCCAGGAAGTATGGGAGAACTGCTCACCCTGGTCATTGGGGGCCCAACTGGCAGCTTGAACTAAGCAAAGGAAGGAAGAAGAAATACTGTTACAGCTTTTTCCTAGCAAAGCTCTAGCTTTGCCCAAGTCTCCAGACTCACTTAGTTCTGCTTCTTAGTTTTCTGTCTTCAATTGCCTTGAAAAGGTCACTAGCCTCTGCCATGTGCCTCCGCTGCTGCCAGCTGCCCCATAAATGGACTGTGTGACACCTTATGAAACTGAGATAAAATAAATCTTTTCGCTCTTAAAATGTAGATGTCTGGTATTTTGTCCCAGCAACAAGTTAACTAAGACAGGCCACGAACATCATCTATTGACAGGGGCTCTGGGAGGCCACAGGTCTGTTTTTCAGACTATCTGGTGACAAAGAGAGAGGCCTTTCCAACCCAGTGTTTAAAAGACAGAACAGAACAGCAGGTTAAGCATTTTGGTTATTTTTAGTTAAAGAAAAACAGCCTTTTCCAAGGGCAAGAAGCGAATTGACGGTCAGAAAGAAGGTGGCTGTGGGCTTCTCAGCAGAGTTTTCTCCAAAACCTGGAAATAAGGACGAGCTCTCCTGGAATCTCTTGGGTGACAGAGCAGCAGAGGGATCCTGTGGTGGGGAGTGGGAGTGCAGAGCTGCCAGCCCACCATCGTACTGCAGTGCTTTACAAGGGCTGAGGTCAGTTCCTCACACCAGTCAGTTAACATAATTAACACTATTATTCCTGGGGGCATTAAATTAAGGAATGACAAAAGGAGCCAAGAAAGAGCTTATTCAGTTGGATTCTGAATCACAATCAGGAAATAGTCCTTATCTGCAAGAGAAAAATGAAAAAAAAAAATCACTACGTAAAATGGGAAAAATACCTAACAAAGCAAGTAACTCCTTAAGTCACTAACCATAATTGGGAAGAAGGGAGAAAAGCCTTAATAAAAATTTCCTGTGGGGGCTCCGGCCAGTGTGGCTGCTAGGAAGCACAGCCTCCCTTTGCAGGAATGCAGACAGCCTGCAGCACACCTTTGCTTTGTTTTGATTTGCGAATATCCACTGTTTATCAACTGTCCAGACTGCAACAATAATATTATGGCCAACATCTGAGTTCACTCTGCTAAGTAAGCCTGCTGGTGTGGTCTTCCTCTGCCAACCTTTCCACCCCCCTCCCCCCCATAAAAACAGGAAGCCTTTTCCTTCATTCTACCTGGTGGAGAAGATAATCTGAAGGGCCAAAGACAGTCACTTGCTTTCTTTGTATTTTTCAACAGAAAGATTTCATAAATTAGTTCCTCCATTCAAATGATGCCTTATTCACCGAGAGATAATGGAAGGGGTTGACAAGGCAAATCTTTTTCTTTTTTTTTTTTCCAGGCAGGGTCTTGCTATGTAGCTCAGTTTGGCCTTGAACTTGTGCCAGTCTTTCTGTCTCAGCCTCCCAAGTGCTGGGATTAGAAGGATGTGCCACCATGCCTGGGAATTTGTTTTCATTTTGCCATTACCTTGCTTGTCTATTTGGTGCTACGGATGAAAGCCAGGCCATTGTACATGCCAGGCAAGCACTGTATCCTTCAGCTTCATCCTTCAGCCCCACAGTGTACCGTTTTTGGACATCTGGGCTCATACCATTGATACCTCTAATCTAAGACAACCACGTCTGAGTTCTGTGTCGGTTCTTCCTGACACCCAGCCACGGCATCTCAGTTCTCTACATCTGCTCTGTTCCTCTTAACAGTGCTTAGGTTTTTCACGAATAAGCGTCTCCTTGCCTTTTGAAACATCTTTTGGGCAACTGTCTTGCTCCAGTGCTTGCTTTTCAGCTCTGCAAAGTCCTTCTGGTTTTTCTTAAAAGACTTTCTCGCACAGCAAGAACTTCTAATAGGACCAGGCAAGTAGGATTCTCATTCTGTTTCCTGGATAGGAACACTCAGGTGCAGGGGCTTTTCCCCCAAACTAGAAGGCATCCCGATTTCCTGGAAGGTGGTTGGGCCCCACTCTCAGAGCACTGATTCAGCGGGACTCAGGGCGCCCCAGAACTTGCATTTGTATCAGGTTCTCAGGTGATGTTGATACTGTAAGTTCTAGGAGAACCACTAGTTCAGGTTAGATAGAATTTCAACCTCAACTTCACTGTCTGAGATTAATGTCAGCTATAAGCTCAGTTGTTGGCCTTCCAGTGCCTTCTGGATGAGAAAATATCAAAGGCATTTACGTCAAAGAGGAAAAAGCTGCCTAGTTTCCAACTCCAGGGATTTAGCCCAAGGAATAAAGTCCATCATGAAACAGTAAGTCCAAGTCCTCCGAGGTGCTGCCTGACCACCCCTAAGTTTACAGACGAGATAACTGGAGATGCAGGGAATTTCAACTCTGCTCTGCTTAATAATCCAACTGCAGACATTTACCAAGGCTTCTTCTACCTGTTCAGGCTTGACCACTTCTCACACGGTACCTGAGTGAACCTTGAAATCACTCTAGTAGGTATTAATGTTTTTCCACTTTTTTTAATGAGACCACTGGGGCTCAGAGTTGAATGATTTGCCCAAGTCAAGGCAAATATACAGATCTGGCTGGGATGAGCATATGGGAATGGGAGACCTGGGTCTGATGTTATGATCTGAACCCCAGATAATGGGCCACTACAGCTTTAAAGAAACAGAAACTGGGGCTGGAGGAATAACTCAGTGGTTAAAGCTCTTGCCTAGCAAGTGCTAAGATCCTGAGTTCAACTCCTCAGCACCACATAAGGCAGATAAGGTGGTACAAGCCTGCAATCCCAACTTGGGAGGCTGAGGGAAGAGGATTGTTGTGAGTTTGTGGCCAGTCCGGGCTATACAGTGAGTTTAGAACCAGCCTGGTCTACAGAGTGAGACCCTATCTCAAAAAAAGGAGAGAGAGAAACAGAAATTGACTAATAGTGTTAAAGTCATCGTTTCATCATTAAGCAATCTGCATACATAAAAATAAAAATAGAAATTTTTAAATAAATAAAAAAATAGAAATAATATACCACTGATACTTATTTTTTTGAGACAGAGTCTCACTCTGTAGCCCAGGCTGGCCTTGGACTCACAGCAATCCTCTGGTCTCAGCCTCCCAAGTGCTGGGATTACAGGCATGCCATTAGCCATTACCACACCCAGCTTATGTGGTACTGGGGAATCGAACTCAGATACATAGGGCTTGACTTAGAGCTTGCTAGGCTAGCGTTTTAACTGCTGAACAATTCCTCTATCCCCTGATTTTATTTTTTTGTACTGGCGAATGAGCCCAGGACCTTCACACTGAGTTACATCCCCAGGCCATTTTTATTTGTGATTTTCAGGCAAGATTTCATTAAGTTGTTAAATTGCCCAGGCTAGGCTCTTATGATCTTCTTGCCTTAGCCTGCCAAGTACTAGTGCTGGGATTATAGCCCAGTGGAATGGGCAAGACACCGATAAAAACAGACACAAGCAACAATGCTAGTATATTCTATTCCAAACTATTAAGTTCTATATCCTACACCACCATATCAAGTGCTCTGTCGGAGGTACCATGTTAAAGGTGGTTTATGCTGAATCAACTCAGCTTTGTATCACTGAGTTTTTCTTAAAACATCTCTCTAAGCTGTTCTGGGCTAGACAGGGTAAAATTTGGCACATATATGGACAACCAAACTTCCAAAACCACCTACTGCTGTTGGTTGGGGAAGCAGCTTTTCATCTTGATTAACAAGTCGAACAAGTTGGGTAGTAAAGGACATCAGACTCCTTCCTGGCAGGGCAGTTCCAGGCCACTCCTAGTGTGGGATGTGAAGTACAGTTCCACAAGAGCTCACTTCCCAGAGCAATTTGGCCTGTGTGCCAGAGGCTGCCTGGGGGTGAGGGTGGAGGCTGTGTTCAATGGCAATCCAGGCCTCACATCTCCAAGGCACCAAAACCCAATGTGTTTTCTTGGTCAAAACAGAGAGAGAGGAGAGGAGAGAGGAGGAAGGGAGAGACAGGGAGGGAGGGAGAGATAGGGAGGGAGGGAGAGCGGGAGGGAGGGAGGGAGGGAGGGAGGGAGGGAGAGAGAGTGAGTGTCCAAGTGTCAAATCACTAATTTTCATCCTAAAATACTCTGTCTTCTAGACGTTCCTTGTCTTAACAGCAGTGTGTCGGCAGTGGAGAAAGGCCTAGGAAGCCATTCACTTATTTACTGAACAAATCCTGACTCCTGGAACTTGGTATTTATTGGAGAAGATAGGTCTAAAAGTGCAGAGAGAGGCTGGCAGGCCAAGTACTGCAGCAGGAGGTGGCAGATGGGAGGGTCGTGGGAGAAGGCTGCAGGCTCGAGAAGCCACAGTGACACTGCAGCACAGCAGTGTGGTGACCCATAGAAACACTGTGTCTAGGATAATCCTCAACATGTCACACACCCTCCAGTGTAAGAAGTGTATGTTTGTAAGTGTATGTGGAGACATATGCACACAGAGATAAAGACAGAGGGACCAACAGAGACTGACATATACAGAGAGATACAGACACACTATGTACTGCCCAGGTGAGGGTCTGGCCACTTAACCTCACCTCCACTGACAATGCTGTGGGCTTTTAGGCCTGTGATCCCCAAGGAGACCCCGTAACTTGGGAATTGCCCCAACCCTGGCATTGACCATATTCAGAGCTTGAAATGCCCAGTGGTCTTCAAGGCTAGGCTGGCAACACCTTTGCAGATGAGCTGAGATATGAATGGCCTGATTCAGCCAATAGTACCCTCCCCCCCTTTTTTTTGAGACAGGGTCTCACTCTGTATTCCTGGCTGGTTCTGAACTCACTGTGGAGCCCACGCTGGCCTTGGACTTACAGTAATCCTCCTACTCCAGCCTCCCATGTACTGGGATTACAGACATGCGCCACCACGTCCAGCTTATGTGGTGCTGGGGTCCAACTTTGGTACTTAGCACTTGCATAGTGCTTGCTGGGCAAGTGCTTTAACAGCTGAGCTTTCCTCCAGCCCCCAATGCTGCCCTTCTGGAGGAGACATTTGGAAACTTCAGGCAGACACTGTCCATGGAGTTTGTGTATGTGGTGACTGTATCACTTGCCCACTCCTCACACTCCTGAGTGTGCCACCGGGCAGCCAAGATCAGATCTGCAGAGTGAGAGTGCTGGGATCCTTCACAGTCCTATGTTGAGGGATGTGAGGTTTGTCTTCCATAGCCACAGACCATGAAATGTTGGGGGGATTTCAGTTCAAATTTGATCTTAAACCTTTTGTCCAAATCAAAGCTGACCCACTTATCTAGACAGGGTGTTCCAGCAAATTGCCCTACTTAATGTTGTACAAGTGTGTCCTGTGACTTGTCCAAGGTCAAGAGGTAAGAGGTGAAGCTGGAAAATCAGATTCTGTGCCACCTGCAGTCTTTCTTCTCCTAAGGAATCAGGCAGCAGGTGGCATTTGACAGCCACAGCCTCTTTCTGGAATAAATCCCTCTGACATTAACCTTATGTTCTCTATGTCTGACATGCTGTCTCCATCCTCAAGGCAGGGGTGAGGAACATCTGGCTTGTGGGCCATGTGGTCCAACCCAGCCAAGGCAACCATTATATTAGGGTGAGTTAATTACTGTCCTCCCAACTACAGCAGGCTGTATTTTTTTTTTTTTTTTTGAGTAGTACAGGCTGGTTTTCAACTCACTATGTAGCCCAGGCTGGACTCGAGCTCATGGCAATCCTCCTGCCTCAGCCTTCCAAGTGCTAGAATGACAAGCATACACCACCAAGCCTGGCTTTAGCAGGCTAATTTTTAAGCTGATAAGTTTCTTTTAAGTTGATAATTTTGTATGGCCCACAAATGACATCATATATATCCAAATGGCCCTTGGCAGAAAAGTTTCCTACCCTGCTAAGTCAATGAGCCAGGGACACTGGAGACTTGGTGGCTCACTCTATGGCTCTCTCTTCCCACCCTTCCAGGCAGCCAGACAGGGCCAAGCAGGCCTGGAAAAAGAACCAGTGCTGGTCTGCTGCTGGGAGCGGCTGACTTCCGTTAAAATTCCCTCAGAACTCTGGAGCTGCCTCCTTACCACCTGCCAAACCCAAAAGCATTCAGGTCCTTAGCCTCTTCACTGCCCTCCTTCGCCTGTTCCTATACACAGTCCCATGGCCTCCTGCTCTAAATGCCTCTGCTCACAGTATCAAATCCATGCAGCGGAGTTGTCTTTCTAAACTGGACCAAAACCTCACCTTCCACGCCCCCTACGAAGGGCTGGATGCCCTCAGTGAGCTGTACTGCCACCGTGGCATGTGAAGTGGAAATTTAACTTGTGCCCAACGATGGTTCAGTAAAAAGAAGATGAGAGAGTAGTAACGGTACAGAAAATAATCCTGAAGAATCTGTAACCCTCTCCAGTCAGAGAACGTCAATGTGTAATACAGTGCAGGAGAGGGGTCTCTGCTACTCCCTCCTATGGTCTCATCTCTAGATGAGCTTCTCATCATCCTGAGAATGATTCAAAGGCCTAGAGACAAGCTTTGCTGTAGCACAGAGACCCCAAATGCAAGGCAAGTACTTTGTGGAAAGTTAAAACAGCTACTTGGCTGGGCTGGGTGGCTCTGGCCTGTACTCCCAGCACTCTGGAGACTAAGGCAGGCAGATCACAAGTTCGAAGCCAGCCCGCAACATGGCCACTTGGTGAGACCTGTGTCAAAATCAAAAATAAAGATGGGCTAGAGCACTTGGGGGCTGAGGTCAGAGGGCCCTGAGCTCAATCCCTAGTACCATAAAACAAACAAAACATTCCAGCAATCTGTTTCAGTGCTGGAGGAAGAGTTTGCTGCATGAGCCATAGATAACTGTTATATTTGTTCTCCACACATAACTTTTCTTACCCTTCTACCTTATTCACATGCTATGCTGGCCCTTAGAATTCGGCTCCAGGTTAGGGGTTAATTTCAGTGGTTAGAGTGCTTGCCTGGCAGGAACAAGGTGGGTTCAGTTCCCTGGCACCACATGCAATAAGCTGGGTGCGATGGTGCATGCCTGTAGTCTCTGCCTTCAGGAGGCGGAGGCAAGAGGACTGCCATGAGTATAAGGCCAGCCTGGGCCATACAGGGAGGTCAGGACCATCCTGGAGTACAAATTAAAACTCTGAATCAAAAACAAAACCAAAAAGTTTCATCTCCAACATCCCATTCTGGGAAGCTAGGTACATCTAATCATGCCCTCGTCTATGTCCCAAAAGTTCCTTGAATCTCCCCTCATCAAGAAAAGGGTGATATATGTTTGTGTCGTCCCCATGAGATCAAGATTCTCCTTTAAGGTCTACAGCTGCTTGAGAGCATTTGCTGGACAACACTGGCTGGAGGCTGGCCAGGCAATGCATTCCATCATTTCCTCAGGTCCTTCTTGGGCCCAGAGACATCAAGATGTCAGTTCTTCCTGATCCGTCACAGAAGACCTGTTGTGAGGGTCTGCTTGTAAGAGGAGAGTGGAAGACCCTTACCTGGTGCAACCATAATTTCATTTTTCTTGGAGCGAATTCGAAGAAAGGTGAGGTCATTCTGGGGGTCAATTTCACGCACAGTGCTCCGTGCCTTCAAAATGAAGTTATGCATGAGGTTGGCATACTGTGTGGTGGTGGGATTGTCCATGGTACTCTTGATGGGAATGCCTGAGGGAAGAGTAGACAGAAACTGAGCAGGATGCTGGAGCGCTTTTGTGCCAAGCTCTGGACAACATACAAATTTTACAATATTAAGCTGATAATTAACAACTGGCTGGAGGAATGGCATAGCAGTTAAAGATCTTGCCTTGCAGATGTACAGCCCCCAAGTTTGATTCCCCAGTACCACATAGTCAGGCATGGTGGTGCATGCCTGTAATCCCAGGACTCAGGAGGCTGAGGCAGGAGGATTGCTGTGAGACCAGGGCTGGCATGGGCTAGAGAGCAAGACCCTGTCTCAAAAAAAAAAAAAAAAAAAATTCGGTACCATTATTTACAGAGTTGCTGCAACAGGTGCAGTGCTGAACACCTAAGTATGTCATTACAAGACCCAAAATCCTCTGTGGGTGGCATTACCAACTTCATCTGCCAATGATGCATCAGAACAATGAGTGGTAGAGTGATCTGCTTATGGGTACACAGATGAGAAGGAGAACAGAACTGGATTCAAATGCAGGCCTGTGGCTTGAGGAACAAGCCCTTTCCCAGTCTGCCTGACTGGTTTCTAGAAAGAAAAGAAATGCTCCTTCATAATGCTTAAGACCCTGAGCCAAGAGGGCAGCTCGTAACAATTCATAAAAAATAAAAGACGATGACAAAAGGTCAGGCTATGTGCGTGCCCACCACCAGTCTCACCTGAGGAGGGCTTACGGACCAGCTATGAGCATACTCCTTACACGCAGGATATTGCCCCCAAAGTGAAAGTTTTCTATTTTTTGTGCTCTCTGTAAACAGCATCACTACTTCTTTCAAAGAGCTCACTAAAGGTTAGGGGTATGACTTATGGCAGAGTGTGTGCTTAACATGTGCAAGGTGCTGCACTTAGTCCTCAGCACCAAAATACATACATACACACATAACCGAAGAGCCTACTATGTGGACACTCCACAGAGCCATCCTTCCTCTAATGCTGTGTGCCGAGGCTAGAATCTTATTAGTATATTTAACTGGGCAGTGGGCACCACTGTGCATCAAGTCTTTTGTTTTGAGGACTAACTATTGAAAGGACCTCAGTGGATTGTGTCTGTGTCTGGAGGTGAGAAGTGTGGGTCAAACTGAGTCACCTAAGGCCACAGCTGTGTTATCAGGTTCCAGTAAAATGGCCATGCCTTTCCAGGAGAGGTTCCATCTGTGAGACCCCAAGAGCTCACCAGCTGATACAACTGAAGTACATGGCACAAGTGACTCCTCACATACTAGTGGCCACACTTTGGGTTCAGGACTCCTATGTGGTCAGTTCAAAGACCAGCCAAAGGCAGTATTCCTCATGCCTACTCAGTAGGTAGCAAGAAACTGACCTTAGTTTGTCTATTTACATTAGAAATAAGCATGTGGGCAGAAGAGGACGTGACAGCAACAGCAGCAGCTGATTCAGAGAGGTTGTTTTATTTGCTATATCGCTCAGGCTGGCCTCAAATTCATCATCTTCCTGCCTCAGCCTCCTGAGTGATGGTATTCCAGGCATGAGCCACTATGCCTAGCTCAAAAAGGCTATTTTAAGACAAGTAAACTCATATGACTGAATTAATGTAGCAGTCATTTGTCTTTAAGGGACAAGACGACCTGGTTACCCGAGATGGTGTTGGGCCCTGAACAGCAGCAGAATGCACACCAGGGCCCCATGAGCCCTTGTTCTGTAGCTGTACCATCCTGATTGTGGCCAATAAAAATAGTACCTGCTAAAACCTGTCAACAACGGAGGTGATGATGGATTAGGGACTCTGAAATTTGATAACCCGAATTTGGTCCTTCAGAGTAATGCTGCCTCGGCAAGTGACTCATGCTCTCTAGGGTCCACTGCCTCTCTGCTTGAAAGTGCTGCTGTGAGGAATGAATATTATTCACTTCATTTAAGAATGTTTAACTGGGGCTGGAGGAATGGGACAGCAACAGCAATTAAAATGCTTGCCTAGCAAGCTCAAGGCCCTGGGTTTGATTCCCCAGCACCATACAAAGCTGGTGGCGTGGCACACGCCTGTAATCCAAGCACTTGGGAGGCCAAGGCAGGAAGATTCCTGAGTCCAAGGTGAGCCTGGGCTACAGAGCGAGACCCTGTCTTTAAAAAAAATGTTTAATTAATGCACTTGTAGTAAGTGTCAGTTATCAGTATCACACAATAAGTCAATAAATCCCATTCCCAATAACTTAAGAAGTGTGACTGTTCCCTGAACCTGACGCACTGCTGAAGTGGAGCCTGCTCGCTAAGAGTCAAGACAAGATCCCAGATGAGGCCGTGCTGCCTGGCCCCAGATACTCAGTTCACCTGACATTTGGGCCTTGATGGTAAGAAGTCTACTAGTCTCAAGGCCTGGAGAAGTGTGAGTGATCAGACTTCTTGTGGACTCCACTTTCTACGTGTGTGTATGTGTGTGGTGGTGGAGCCGGAACCTAGGCCTCTCACATGCCAGGCAAGCGCTCAACCACTGAGTTACATTACCAGCCCCAGACTTTCTCTTTCGTGTACCACAGGTTACCTTCTTACAGGCCCCTCTGCCTGAAGCTTTCCTGTTGGAATTCCCCTCACGATCTGATCCCATGGTCAGTCCGAGCACTACACAGTTTTCCTTTAGAATAGTGGAGTTTGATCACACGGCTAGGAAAGTGAAGATTACATGTATCTCCTCTGAGCTACATCCCTAGCCCATTTTTATTTTCTGATTTTGAGAGGAGCCTCAACAAGTTGCTAAGTTGCACAGGTTAAGCTCAAACTTAAAGATCCTCCTGTCTCGGCCCCCTAGAGTGGTGGAGTTAGTCTGTGCCACTGGGCCCAACTTGGACACTCTTAATTTCCTCCGTGACAAGGCTGCATCATGCATTTATTGTTGCTTGGCATACACGAGCCTCTGGGTTCAATCTCCAGCACCCTAAAACAGACAGACATATAGGCATGGGCCTGACCACATTTCTATAAGTGACCAGTATACAAAGGAGAGAACACTAAACATTTGTTGGCTCACTCTAAAAACAGAAGAAAACATGGAGGCCAGAGGGCATGGACTAAAACTGGAAAGAATTTCAAACAAGCACAAGAGATCAATTCCAGATTTATAGGATGCCTGGAGTAACCTCAAAGATCTGCTAATCCAAGCCTATCCCTTCCCAAAAGGGGACTGCAGCCCAAAAAAGTAGCTAATCACTGAGAAGGCACAGTTTCTAAGCTGTGGACTGAATGTGTGCTGGCTCTATAGCCACATACTTCCAGCCACACCTAGCTCCTGTTAGCAACAACAAAAAATATTTTTAAAACAAATACTTTTTTGGTGGTACTATGAATTGAGCCCAGGAATGGAAAAAATAAGAGAAGAAGGGGAAGAGGAGGAGGAGGGTGAGGAGAAAGAGGAGGAGAGAAAAGAGAATGAATCTCTATCAAGTGTTTATAAAAGTACAACTGGAAAAGGATGTCATTATTTTTAATAATGTTGCCTGTTATAAGCACTACGACGACTATGAACCTAATAATGGCATTTATATGCCTACAGAATTTTTTTCCTCTGGATTTTCTTGGAACATACTGCTCAGAATGGAATTCGCAAACGAAAAGGGTGGATGGCACCAATAAACATGGCATTCAACAAACACTAGATGACTTAATTCCAGCACCTGTACCGGATAGATACTAGGTGTCTACTGGGTTCTTCAGACAAGGTTCTTTCTTTCATGGACCTTTGTCAGCCCAGCTGCCAGAGTTCCTAGTAATATTCTAGTGTACCTGTCTTCTCCTAGCCCCAAATACGGGTTATTTTTATACATGCCAGTATGGGAAGTTTCAAAATTAGTCAAGCCCGACATGGCAGTGCCTGCCTAGATTCCTAGCACTTGGAAAGGAGGAGGAGAATGGCTGTGAGTCCAAGGCCATACTGGGCAATGGTAGTGAGTTCAGGACCAGCATGGCCTACAGAGTGAGACCCTATCTCAAAAGCCAAAACCCTTTCCTATAATTGAAAATAATGCAGAAATAAGCTAATGAGTAGGACCGCTCTGACTGGTGGGAAAACACAGGAACACAGGCCCTTGAGGCTAAGGAATGCAACTGAGACCACCACCAAGAACACCCTGGTTAGACTCCCCAGCACCATCTAAGGTGGATGGGTTGGCAGATGCCTATAATCCCAGGGCTCAGGAGGCAGAGGCAAGAGTATTGTCATGTGTTTGAGGCCAGCCTGGCCTACATGGTGAATTGAGGATCAGCGTGGGCTATGGAGTGAGACGCTGTATCAAAAATAATAAAGTATTCACTTAGTAGTATATAAGAGTAGAAACTATGTAAACAGGTTAATAAACATTGTACTGAAACTTATAAATTATTTTTGCTTATGTGTACTATGAAGTAATTTTTTAAAAACTCATGTAAACATATGCAAAAGAGTAACAAACTACGTAAGCACTTGGGAGTTCAAGGCAGGAGGATTGCCAAGAGTTCAAGGACAGCCAACTATGATTATGACTATTAGAGATGTGCCTGATGACTTGGGCCTGGCAGCACAGGCCTGCAATCACAGCACTCTAGAAGGCTGAGGCAGGAGTACATCAAGGTCAAATCTAGCCAAGGTACTTCACCAACTTAGCAAAACTATGTATCAAAATAAAAAATATAAAGTGGGCTGGGGATGTAGCTTGGTGTGAACTCTCTGCTCTTGGTCTCCAGCAACATAAAAAAAAAAAAGCCTTATGATTACAGGGCGCTGAAAAAAGCATGGAGTACTGGAAAGTGTGAACTACTAGGGTAATGGAACTGGGTGAATTTTTCTTTTTTTAAGTATTAAAATTCTCGGGGGCTAGAGGAACAGCAATGGTTAAATTGCTGGCCTTGCAAATGCAAGGCCCTGAGTAGATTCCCCCACACCACATGAAGCTGGGTGTGGTGGCACATGTCTGTAATACCAGCAGTGAGTGTGAGACAGGCAGACTGCCTGGAGTCCAAGGTCAGCCTGGTCTACAGAGCGAGGCACTGCCTTCAAAAAAAAATTTAAAAAGTATTAAAATTCTCATAATAGTATTAGACCATTGGCAGTGTTTAAAAAGAAAAAAAGTTTAAAAACTGGACCAGATTATTCACGAAGGGGTTCAGTAACCAGGAGGTGATATGCTGTGTTAGGTTGCTTTCTAGGGGCCTGCAGAGAGAGCATACCTTCTGTGTTTACCACAATTATTCCTTGCACTCCTTTCTGGCTCTGAAGTCGTTTCAGTGTTTCTTCCACCTCTGCCTGCCAGAAAACAAGATCAAGGTTAGATGGGGCCAGGTAGGCTATATTAACTTCCTCATACCCAAGGCAGATGAATCACACATTCGTCTTCCAACAACAAACATCACCAGGCTCTCAGCACTGCCTCACAGCTCTCCCAGCCTGTGTCAAGTGGTGCTGAGGTCACTACTGGCACTGAGGGCAACAGCTCACAACTGCAGCATGAGAAAAGGCAGGGCTACTCCTAGCCGTTGGCCACCAAAGCACTTTTAACTGGCCCCCATGCCCCACCACGCTATTTGGAAGCAGAATACAAATACCATTCTCTGGAGTATAAACACATCTATGATTCACAGGTTTGGTATAGCTGGAAGAAGGGCAGATTTTGATGACCTGAAAAACCCAATGGTTTCTAACAGGAAGCAGACACTTTGATTTGTGGCTACAACAGAATAACTGAAAATATCACAAAGGAAGCAAAATGACCCTATGAGGCGGGACTCTGTGACTCAATCACCTGGCATCAGGATGGTACGACATATGGTACATAGCCACAAGAAATGCATCCAGGAAGGGGCTCATTAGCCTTGATTACCCAGAAAACAGGATAGGATGTTCTGGTACAGGAAATTTGTAAACATAAGGAACACTTGGATGTCTGGGTTCCACCTGTGCCATGCAATGCTTTCAACACTGCTGCACTTAGCAACTTTATTTTTCCTTCTGCTCTGCATCTGCAGGCTCCTATGTCCTTGTCACCATGTTTTTTTACTCTTCAAGGCCTCTTCCCAGCTAAGACCCAACTGAGGCAGGGCCATTACTGATCCCCAGTTCTATGGAGTCTTACCTGCCTCTGACAGCCAAATCCTTGGCTTTGCCTCCAGAGGTCACATATCACGGACAGGATATCTGGTTATACTGAATATATATATATATATATATATATATATATATATATTCTGTAATCTCTGAGACTGAGGCAGAAAGGACCCAAGTTCAAGGCCAGCCTGGGCCTCTTAGTAACTTAGCAAGACTCTGTCTTAAAAAAAAAAAAAAAAGGTAGAAACGCAGCTCAGGATGAAAGCCCTGGGTTCAACCCCCAACACTGCCCAAATTAATAATATAAAAAAACACCATCACAGCAATAAAACAGCCATGTAACTAAATGAGGTTTTACTCTTCCTATGGCTGGAAACTGAGCAGAAAATGAGCTTGCTCTCAGGAGGCCCCTTCCAGACTGGTCCAGAATCCAGTGAAAAAGTCCTTAAAGGCTAAGAGTTATGGGAAACAGAGGCTCCATTCACCAAAAGAGAATGGTTCCCACTTCAGGATAGTGAAGGGGTGTTCTGAACGATGGTGCAGACAGTACAATGCACTGTTGTTTCCTGGAAGGCGCAGACTGACGATCCAGTCGCCCCCAGCCCCCAGCCCCCCACCCAGTGATGTGAGAAAGAATACTCAGATGTTGATGCAAAGGACGAATTAGTTACTCCTACAAGATGTCAAGTAACATGTGTCTCTAAAATGTGGAGACTGGGTAAAGATAGGGCTGGCTCTGTGGACTTGAGTAGGACATAGCAGGTCACGCTGTCAGAGGCCCCAAGTCTTTTCAACAGACTTTCAGTGAGCTTGTCCTGTGTGCCAGGTACTACTCTGGAGGGGAGGAGTAGGTACAACAGGTCAATCTTGTTCTGGTCACCCTCTTAGAAAGGCATCTCAGGGAAATAATTCAAAAATATGAAAAAGAACAAAGTAAGATGTTTACTGCAGTGATATTCTCAATGGTAAAAAAAAAAAAAACCCTTAAAATGTCCAACAATTAGAGAAAAGGCCAAGTAAATTATACAATATCCACTTGGAGGAGTATGTTGCATTAATAATGATTAGATGAAGTGGCATCATTACAAAAGGCCTGTGATATAATATTAAGTCAAAGAAATAAAGTGCTTGGTGGCTGCAGCCATATGAAAACAAGAGGCCTAGACTAGAGGGTTTGGGGAGCCACCACAGGAACACAGAACTGTGGCCAGATTTAATTTTTTTTCAAAACAGCCCTTTTTATTTTGTTGTATTATACCTCTTAAAAAGACAGTTTAAAACTGCCTCTCTATGTACCCAAGAAAAAGATCTCTGATACTGCGATTGGAGGGCTTGGACATACTCAACAGGTTTTTTGAGCGGTTCCTGCTGTGTCGTCTAGGATTGCCCTCACCTCACAGCAGGCCCCTTGCAGGTCACAGCCCAGGACCTGCCCTTTCTGACCAGGCCCCACCTCCTAACAGCATATGAAATCCATATGTAATCTGCAATATCCAAATACACGAGGCTGTGGGGGACATTCCAGATCCAAACCGTAACAGCTCCCTATACTACTGGGATTACAGACCTGCCCCATCAGGCACAGGTGTTAATGATTTGTTCACTAGAGCTTCCCCAGGCCTAAAAGAACTTCTGGTACAGAGCTGGAAAAATAGCACAGTGGTTAGTCAGCAAGCTCAAGGCCCTGAGTTCAATTCCCCCAGCACTACCTAAGACAGGTGTAGTGGCACACACCTGTAATCCCAGCATTTGGGAGGCTGAGGCATGAGGATTGCCATGAGTTTGAGGCCAGCATGGTTTACATAGCGAGTTCAGGACCACCTGTGCTATATAGTAAGACCTTGTCTCAAAAAAAACAAAACAAAATAAAAGTAATTTTTACAATAAAGGACTGTCAAAAGGACAAATGAAAAAAAAAACCTAGCTGCATAACGATCTTAATAAAAATTCTGCCAAAATGTGAAATACAGAAAATCTGGATGGATACTTCTATCTCCTAATTTAAGTACGCTGGTCAGTTTCTTCACAAACTTAACTACTTGCTTATATACTTCATTATCTATTAAATATTTTTAGATGTTAAAAAGAGACAGACAAAGGAGGCGTTGGTAAGATGACAGCTGGGTGCAGATTTGAAGGAAACAAGGGGAACTAGCCATGTGGGCTTCCGGGCAGAGGGCTACGGGCAGCACAAACAGTGAGTAAAACACTTTGGGGTGGCAGAGTACCTGGTATGCTCAAGAAAAAGCAAAGAAGGCAGTACATCTGAAATGCAGTGAACAAAAGGAAGGGTGGTGGCTTTGAGCCTGGAGCCCTTACAGCCAGCCCAGCAGACCAATGCAGCCTTGAGTTTCCTCTTGTTAGTAGAGTCACCACCAAGTTGGGAGGCAACAAATGACAAGACCTGAGGCTTCTCCAGGCTGGCTCTGCCTGCTCTGTGGAGGAGAGACCGCAGAGGGCGCACAATCTCCAGGGAATCCTGCTGCATGCTCCGCTGGATGCACTTTCAGAAGGAAACACTTCTCTCTACCTGACGGAACTAACTTACAGTTTCAGCATGTGGGACCCCTTCGGAGGCCTATCCTGATAGCACCCTTTCTCTGGGCACCTGTCAAGAGGTGGGCGTCATGGCACTTACCACAGGGTAAAATTGTCGTTTTGCATCCATCTCCGAAAGCACCCTGAAAGCAGTAATGCTAGGATCTTTTCAGCTCCAAAACTGGCACAGGATAGGTTCAGCCCATAAGGAAAAAATAAAAGCCAGATGTGATGGCACATGCCTGTAATCCCAATACTTTGGGAGGCTGATGCAGGAGGATCACAAGTTTGAGCCTAGCCTGGGCAACTTAGTGAGACTCCGTCTCAAAATTTAAAAAAGTGGCTGAGGATGTACTTCAGGGCAAAGGCTCCGGGTTCAAACCCCAGTGCCCAATAATAAATATTTCTACAACTATGTTTCATAAAATCAAACCTATTAAGTACAGGAAGAAGGCAGTGGCTTACAGCTGTATTGTAAGGAAGAACTATGATTCTAAATTTAATAGAACCAGCCACAGAGATCTGGCTGTTTAATAAGCACGCATGTATCTGGACAGGAGGACACACGGGTTACATCTGTGCACTCAGTATCTACCACAGGTCACAGACTGCTTTCAGACATATGCTTCCATCTGAGTTTCTCGTCCACCTTCCATGACTTACATAATCTCCGTTTTAAGAAGGGGGAAACTGAAGTTCTGAAGAGAAGGGTTTTGCCCAAGAAGACGCAGCGAGTCAAACGGAGAGCTGAAGGTGGGTATGGTGGTGCAACCTGTGGGCCCACCACCAGTAGGAAAGCTGAGGTAGCAGGATCACTTGAGTTCAGAGTTCAGGAGTTTGAGACCAGCCTGGGCAACATAGCAAGACTGTATCTCAACTACAGCAGCAACAAAAAGGGCAACATTCCGAATATATCAATGACCATAACTAAGGAGGAACCTGCCCTAAAGAAACTTATATCCTAGCAGAAGAAACTTTTTAAAAAAGATTCTTGCAGTGACTTGAAGCAGTAACTCTGGGGGGTAAGGAATGCTATTTTATTTATTACTTATTTGAGGCAAGGTCTCACTCTGTAGTCCCGACCTGTCCAGAGCTGACTATGGAGCCCAGACTGGCCTTGAACTTAAGGCAACCCTCCTGCCTCAGCCTCCTCAGTGCTGGGATTATAGACTTACACTACCACGCCCATCTTATGTGGCACCAGGGAATGAGCTTGCTGGGCAGGTGCTTCAGCTGCAAAGCCATTCCTCCAGCCCCTGGGGATGCTACTCTGGCTAGTATGGTTGGGAACACCTACGAAGTCACTGCTGTTTTTTTGAGACCGGGTCTTGCTCTGTAGCCCCAGGCTGGTCCTAAACTCACTATGGATCCCAAGCTGGTCTAGGACTCATGGCACTCCTCCTGCCTCAGGTTCCCAGAGTGCTGGGACTACAGGAGTGCACCACCATGCCCAGTTCATGTGGTACTGGGGAACTGAACTTGGAAACTTAGTGCTTGCTAGGTAGGTGCTTTAACCGCTGAGCCATTCCTCCAGCCCCAGTCATCTTTATGTTAAGAGGTACCTAATGACAAAGTTACCAGGGGAAAGGAGACAAGTTCTGGGTTCTCTAGTTTCCAAGTGCATGTGGCCAGCAGATGGAAACCCAAGCAACATTAAAGTCCAAAGATTTACTGGCTTAGCATAGGGGGTTAACTGTCCAAAGCAAATGATTTGAGAGAACTGTGACCAGCTTGACTACTAAAAAAACAAACAACTTCTCTAAAAAAAAAAAACAAGATAGAGAAATATTTGCATCAAATATCAAAAGGGAATAATTCCAAATCAGACCTGGTAGTACAGGACTGAATCCCAGAACTTGGGGAGGCTGAGGCAAGAGGGTTCCAAGTTCAATCTCAGCCTGGGTTATCTAGCGGGACTGTTGCAAAATCAAAAATCAAAAATAGGCTGGGGATATACAGCTGAGTGTGGAGGCCTTGTACCAAGGACTGCCAAAGAAAAAAAGGAGAATTCCAAAAACATTACATGAAATGATTAAGAAAAACAGTAAGTATCCAGTAGGTAATAGATAATACAGCTATGATAAATGACATAAGAAAATGATCACTTCCAGTAAACCAAGGAAAAAAATCATGGCAGTGATAAAGTTCCCTGTTTTCTTCTTTTTGGAGACAGGGTCTTGCTCTATAGTCCAAGCTTGTCCTGAACTTACTATGTAGCCCAAGATAGACTTGCACTCACAGCAATCCTCCTGCCTCAGCCTCCCAAGTGCTGAGATTACAGGCATGCACCACCATGCTCCATTAATGTGGTGTTGGGGAATCGAACTGAGAACCCTGAGCTTGCTAAGCAAAGGCTCTGACCACTGGGCATTCTTCCAGCCCTGAAGTTACTTTAAAAACACTAGTATTATGCCAAGATTCATATAAGAGGAATATAATGTACCGGGAAAGCTGTACAATATAGTTTTAAGAAGCAGAAAAGTGCTAGTCCTTGTGCCTCAGAAATTCATTTCCTTCGAATGTATTCTGATAAAATAATATAGCAAGTTAAAAAACGAAATAAAATTAACCACACACACACATAGTAGCATCACCAGAGCATTGTCTACTAGTTAAGAACTAGAAACAAGCCGATAAGGTAGCACATGCCTGTAATCCCAGTACTCGAAGAGGCTGAGGCAAGATCACAAATTCATGCCCAGATTTGGCGACTCAAGGGGCCAGCGAGAACCTGTCTCAACCAAAAAAAAAAAAAAAAGGGGGGGGGGGGGAGAAGGGGATGCTGGATATGGAGCTCAGTGTGAAGACCTGGGCTCAACCCAGCACAGGGGGAAACAAACCACAACAACTCTGGCAACAACTCCAGTATACAGCGGGGACATGGTCTGGCAACTAGCGTACAACCACCCCACTAAAAATTATTTATCAAAAAGATGACATAGCAAGAGTAAAGGTGTTTGGACATTAAAACAAAAGAAAAATTGCATGCATGTTAACTGAACAAAGGAAAGAAAGCACATAAAGAAGAAAGCTGTGTGCTGGAGTAAAACTGAGAGTTAATTTTTTTTTTTTTTTTAAGACAGGGTCTCACTCTGTAGCCCAGGCAGGTCCTGAACTCACTGGTGTAGCCCAGGCTGGCCTTGGACTCAGGGCAACCCACCTGCCTCAGCCTCCCAAGTACTAGGATTACAGGCGTGCACCACCATGCCTGGCTTTATGAGGTGCTGGGGAATCGAATTCAGGGCCTTGCACTCCTGTGCCATTCCTCCAGCCCCTGGGTGATTTTTATATCACTGTTCTAACAAGCAGTTTCTACTAAAATGGAATCCATCCTAAACTCCAGCAGGAATGCAGACGAGATAAGAACATTTACTCTAGCACCATCTGGAGTGAAAACTGTAATCCACCTAAACAGAACACAGAAAAGCACACTATACAGCCTTAAAATGAAGGAGATTGTGACATGGAAGTGTGTGTGCTGTTGGGGATCTTTTTCAGAGCCTTGTGCAATGTCTTATATTTTTAGGTGAACAGAGCAGAATGATACACATACATACGCTAAGGGTGTATACATAGACAGATTCTAGTTTCACGTAATAAGTTTATACATTAAGCGTGCTTATGCACCAAACAAATCTGTAGGAAACGTACCAAATGCCAACACTAGTTACCATAGAACAGCAAAGGGACTGCATTTTATACTGTGGTGCTGCCTGAATTCATTAAAATGCACCTGTAAATATGTATTTCTTTTGGGCTGGGGATAGGGCTCAGCAATTGAGCACACCTGCCTAGGTAGTATTAAGTGCTGACTGAATTCAATCCCCAGTAACACATACACAGAGCTTCCATTTGTCAGGAACAAAGGGAGGTATATATGTATATATGCTTGTACATTCAGACAAGAAACTAAAAAAATGGTTGTTAAAAAGACACTGAAACTGTATGCAAGTATTCCCTACAAAAATATTTTTGTTAGGGCGGGAGGAAGAGCTCAGCGGTTAAAGCGCTTGCCTCGCCATCTCAAGGCCCTGGGTTCCATTCTCCAGCAGCACAAAAGCCAGGCGTGGTGGCGCATGCCTTTAATCCTAGCACTCGGGAGGCTGAGGCGGTTAAGAATCCTGTGAGTTTGAGGCCAGCCTGGGCTACATAGGGAGCTCAGGACCAACCTGGATTGCAAATCGAAACCCTGCCTCAAAAAAAAAAAAAAAGAAAAGAAAAGAAAAAAAAAACCGAAAAAATTTAGTTAAAAAAGCTAATGTGGAAGAATAAATTACATGTATTTGAATCATTATTGCCTTTTTAAAATAATGTGTACACATTCTTTGTGGTGCAATAATGAACACAGAGCTCACAACTGTGTTCTCAATAGGAGTTAAACTACACGCACACGCAAATACAAAGCAAAAAAAAAAAAAAAAAAAAAACCCAGAATACACCTAACTGTAAGCGGTCTCCGCTAGGTGACGCCACTGTTTCTTTTCCTTGTCAGTTATTCCTGTTAGCTTTACCTTTCTAAATAACATGTCTGAACACGTAGAACAGTCACATAGTTTAACATTTAAAAGGTCTCTGCAAATTCTGTACCGCGATGAGGACGCAAGACAAGAAAACACAACACCTCGTGAAGACGTCGCGAGAGGCCCCGTCGCAGCCCAGGCAGAAAGCTCTGAGTCCCCAGGCGCGGACCCCGCCCCCCAAACCGAGCGCCCGGAAAAAGCCACACGGGAAGAGAGACGGCGACTTCTAGTGCTCAAGCCCACCGCCGCCGCGGCAGGGGCAAAGCCTGGCGTCCCGCAGTCCCACCCGCCTCCCTCGCCGCGAGCAGGAGAGACGACAGACAGCACCGCCGGGTCCCTGCCACCTACGGGCGCCCAGGAGACGCCCGCGCTGAGGCGGGTGGCGCGGCACGCCCAGGGCGCCGCGACGCCAGCGCGCCGGGCTCCCTCCCGTTCGGGCTCCCTCGCCGCGGGCCGCTCCTGCTTCCGGTCTCGAGGCCGCAGCATCCGGGAAGGCCGCGCCGCCCGGGCCCTGCCCTCTGCTTGGCTCGGGCCTGTCCCTGCCCAGTCCCGCTCCCTGCTCGCCTGGCACGCGAGACCCCCACCAAGGATGGCTGGCCATCGCGTCGTGACAAGGGGCCGCCACGGCCCTGGGAGAACACTCACCATCTCGGACCGCTCGGCAGCTCCGCGTCGCCACCGCCAGCCCAGCCCGGTGCGCGTCTGCGCCTGCGCGCGCCGTGCCACACGGCCGGCCAGGCAGCCTATCCGGAGCCGGGGGCGGGCGGCGGCAGCGGCCCACGGGCTCGCGGGGAACGGGCTCCTCCCTGCGTAGACGCGACCAGCTGAGGCTCGTTTAGCTACGGCAAATCCCCAACTCCGCCTGTGCTGAGAGGATGCTGCCTCTCGGTGTTCCGTCGAGGCTGGAAACCCTGGGGGGCTGGAGCGTGACGGGAGAGTATAAAAGTGAGAGCGGCAATTGCCGAGGCCTACCCCCCGCGCCCAGATTGAGGTGTTGAGGCGGCGACAGGCCTGGGGCTGGATTCAGCCGTCTCTGGAGTCTGCAGGGCGACTCCATTTGGAACATTTCTGCGCAAGCTCTGAGATGAATGAACCTGGGCTGGCCTGAGAATCCAGGGTTCAGGAATTCGAGCCCAGTCCCACCCATGTTGTTTTACAACTCTCTGCTCTATCATTTTCTCATCTTTTCTGTTTTCGAGGACAAGGTCTCACTCTGCAGCACAGGCTGGTGTCCTGAACTCACTGGTGTAGCCCAGGCTGACCTTGGACTCAGCCCCACAAGTGCCGGGATTACAGGTGTGCACCATCAAGCCCAGCTGTATGTGATGACGGGGAATCAACTCAGGGCCTTGTGCTTGCAAGGCAAGTGCTTTAACTGCTGTGCCATTCCTCCAGCCCCCACTTCTCACCTTTGAATGGGGACTTACTTCCCCAGGGGCCTATATTGTCCTATTTCCACCCTTTAACATTTTATTCCTGAAGACCTCAAAAATTGCCGGGTCTTCTAACAGGAAATAACTTGGGTTAAAACACGCTGCCACTCAGGGAACCTTGTGCGGTGTCACTGTGCTCAACACCGGGCATGCGTCGTCTGCCCTGGGTCAGCAGCGTCAGCATTCCCACTTCGTGGATGCTCTTCCCCCCGGCCCTGAAGTTTGCTGCGGCAAGGCTGATGTACCTCCAGATTTCCATCCTTGGTGGCCTCTTCAGAGGAGGAAAGACTGGCGCTCCTCCTCGGGTGCCTTGACTGCCTGTAACAAAGGCTGGATGCTGACCTTAATAGTCAAGAAACCTAGAGGACACCATCTTAGCCAGACCAAGGTTAATATTCCTGGCAATGGGACACTTTGACCTTGTCTGGCTGTTTTCTCCATGATGTAGGAATGGCACGCCACCTCTGGTATTTTTCACAAAACCTCCACAGCCTTAATCATAAGAAAATTAAATCTCAGGGCTTTTTTTTTTTTTTTTGAAACAGGGTCTCACTCCATAGCTCATGCTGGCCTTGGACTCAGGACAATCCTCCTGCCTCAGTCTCCCAAGTGCTGGGATTACAGGTGTGTCCCACCATGCCTGGCCTATATGGTTCTGGGGAGTCAGAACTCTACAGTACAGGCTAGTCCTGAATTCACTGTGTAGCCCAGTAGCCCAGGCTGGCCTCAAACACACAGCAATCCTCCTGCCTCAGCCAACTGAGTGCCAGGATTATAAGTGTGTACCACAGACAAGAATTCCTAATTATTAAAAATTCCCAAAGACAACAGCCAGTCAGTCAGCTGACTTCTAGTCTGACATTGCTGGTTTTGAGTTAATGGTCAGCAGGAACAAGTATCTGGAATGTTGCCTCATGCTCTAGGGGCAGGGAAAAGGGGAAAGTCATCCCCTTTGGTCTTAGCCACAGTGAAGCTAGAATTCTCTAGCTGCTTCTATGAGACACACTGAACAGGACAGGGTTTATTACTCGGTTTGTGGCAAGGCCTGCAGTTTCTATCTCCCAGGTGCTTTGGGGACCAGCATCTTAAAAATTTTACTTCTTAAGCCAGTTCCATTTTAAAAGATTGCACAATCATCTTGGTTTTTAAAAAAGAATGTGATCTACTACAGCTGGGGAGCAGGCCACCTTGTAGATCCCTTCTGGTAGCCAGCTTGTGGGTCTCTCCTCAGCACTCAAGGCTGGGGAGCATCCTGTCTTAGAACACATTCTTGTTGTCTCAGGGAAAGCAGTTCTGACCCTCCTGTCTGTCAATGCCCTGAAGATGTCTCTTTATCATTAATACCGGCACCAAATCCAATCTTACCTGAGCATCAGATCTAGTGTCGCGCCCCCCCCCCCACCTCCGCCGCCGCCGACTCCATAGTATATACAGGCTATAACTTGCCACTTATATATGATGTGGTCACATGAAAAGATTTTCTGCAAGTAGGCAACACCTTTTACCAAAAAAACGTGTGCAAATAAAGGACCAAAGATTTTTAATTATAAACACAGTCTTACATCTTTTAAGGAAATTCAAGTGATGCAACCCCCTGAAGTAACTTTATAAAAGCACTTGACTCACTAGTTACCTGAGTATTTGAAATTACAGCCCAAGAAAACAAAGGTGCTCCAATATGGTAATACACAATCCAGTGCCACCATCCCATGTTTTCAGTTAATGAAAGTACATATACAAACAATTTTACATATAATTTTTAAAGAAAAAGGGGGGCTGGAGATACCAACAATACTAAATAGAAGCAGTTAATCCTAAGAGATCAGAGGAATGAAGTTACATCCAAAACAAGGGATACAAAAATAGAGGCAAAGTCTAATTCTATGAGCCATCCTTGGTAACATTTCAGATTATTAACCAGAAAAGATCTGGCAGAAAGAACCTGGCTAAATTAGCTCATTTAGTATGAGACCTTTGTGGGACACCAAGTCAGACTTCACTAAATTTTCTGAATCACTGACACTGACACGTCCATCTACTGATGAAAAATCCATAGCTGAACTTTCAATAGAATTATTGTAAGTCTTAGGAAATTAAATTCTTCTGCATACTGATATAAGACCATAAAGACAGAGCAGGAATTCATAGTTACGAGCTGCAAGATCAGTTTTAAACCACTCCATTTGATGAAACAAGCAAGGTCCTTTCCTCTTGATCCAGTCTGTGGAATCTGCCTTCCCAACCCACCAAAAGAGCAAAAGAATAAGGCAATTGCTCAGTTTACATTGTTTTTATTTCAATGTAACATGCCATAAAAAAATCAACAAGACTTATTAGCATTTACAATGCTTACAAAGAAAAAGGATCTTAAAAGCAATTTAGTTCAGATTTAAGAAAAAGCTCTAATTAAACACTTACAATAAATCTATTTCCGAATGTTCAGTTTAGACCAAAATTTAGAATCCCATTTGGAGGATATTTCCATCTGCTGTCCACTGGCAGTATTTTTATATAACCTCTGACTCTTGGGATATCCAGCCCCCATTTCCTAGCACAGCAGGGAAGACACATACATGTGGCCACTTAAATTAAAGGGAGGAATGGAGTAGGGAGATCCCAGGCTGCAAAAATATATACAAGGATTTACCTTTTCCAGAACTAAACATTTCTTCCATAAAAATATTAAATAGCCAAGCCCTATAGAACTAGGGCCAGGACTACTCAAATATAACTATTCTGTATTTTAAAAATATAGGGCAGAAAGCCTTTTGGGTAATATTTATACATTTTCACACAATATTTCTAGGTCCCTAATGAATCATGAAGCATTATGTAGAACCAAAAAGCTTATTTTTTTACATTATCTCTTAATTTAATCTTATAAATCTCTAGTAAATATTGTATGTAACTACATTTCAGTATGAGAATTTGCCTCATTAGGAAGTCTTTACAGAAGGCTTTACTCTATAGTCATATATTACCAAAGTTCAGACTTACATAATGAATGGGAAGTCGGCAGACATTCGCTCTGTAAGACAAAGCAATACCATTTTTCACCCTACCAACGAAAAGGCAGAGAGTCCATACTTTAGAAACAAGTAGGGCTTTTAGAGATCACACCATATTTCCTAGGGTATGTGGAGTAAAAAACAGAGTTGGAGAGAACTTATCTCTCCCCCCTTCACAATGACAGTTTCTGGATGGGGCAACCCTTTCACTCATATAAGTCTCTGCTTTATGATGGCAGTGTCAAAGAGTGCAGATAAACAAGTTAAAAATATTTTTGTTGTTCCAGGATGTAAATAGGAAGAGCAGTCAGTGATATAAAAACATTTTCTTCCCATATGGGTCAGGGACCTGCTATTCTCTATGTATGTTGGCCTAATGCTACTTACTAGTTCATGCTATACTACTAAAACATGCCAAGGTCCCTGTTACACAAGTGATAAGGCTGATGTCATGGTTTGGCTATGTTAGGGACTCAGCTGGCTAAGGCTTCATCTTCATCTCACTGCCCATAAAGCAAACCTGTGATAGCCACCATCTTGACAGTCTATATTTTAGGTTAAGTTAATTAACTATAGAGAAGGTCAAAGTGCATTAATGGTTACTAAGGGAAAAGTCTAGCAAAAAAACTAATCATGGGAAAATAAAGGAAATCTAAAATTTTTAGGCATGAAAGAATATTGCAGATGAGGGATATCAATTCAATTTAGGGCAATTTAAAGAATGGAAATGATTACTTCAACATGTGTCAGAGAAATGGCAAATCTGATGATTTTTAATTCATACAAAAACTAAATTTCTGTGGTTACTAGGTATTTCCATCTTCCCTTCGTTTTAGACAGCACCACAGTTTTCATTTCCAAATGAAAATATGATTTCAGAGGTTGTTTCACCAACCTCTATTTAAACTAGAAAAATACTCTACTACTTGTATTCCTTAGCAGTAATTAAATACAACTAAAGTTGTTATGATAAAATTATAATTTCGATTTATGTATAGGCTCATACAAAAATCAGTAATAGTCTTAGATGAGTTCAGCTACATTAACTCCAATTCAGTTTTTAAAATAGCAGTGAAGAAACCACAGTGTTAATGTTGTTTGTGAATTTTAGTATTTGCAAGGCATTTAAAACAAACTTCCAAAGAGAGGTATGACATCATTTGCCAGCTGGGACCAACTTTTCCCTGAATTCAAATAGATAAAACTACTTCGTAGAGAGATGTAAGAGTCTTGCATCACTTTCAGGAATAACATCAAAATGATGCATGGATTCATGCTCCAGGAAGGAAAAACAACAGTCAGGCCAGGCTGCAATGCGAGGGCGAGCACAAGCCAGCAGCCTGCTCACGTGCCCAGAAGCCGGGCTAAGCTTGCACTTTATTAGATACCTCTTCGCAAGAGGCTTAATAGGAAGATCTTGTATACTGCAGCTACAGAGAGACTTCCCTGCATATTCACAGAATCTCTAAAAGAAAAAAAGCCTACTGCCAAGTGAGACTTTTGACACACATAGAAACTGCTGTTAAGGAAACAATCTAGTGGAATAAGACAAGGCAGATTTCACTGCATGTTAAATTTCATGTTAAGTAAGGTTCTGACTAGTTGCTTGTAAATCTGATGCCTGCAAATGTTGAGTAGAATTCCAGAATCACTGGGAGATAAATTTCAGTGATAACATTAATTTACTTACACACAGAAACTTTCTAAATAGTCACAGTCCAGTATTACAATGAGATGTGCAAGAGAAGGAAAAGGAAAAACACTGTAAATTAAGTTTTTGTCCCATGGTAGTACAAGGTCTCAGAAGTTACTCTTGTCCGAATCCTTCTGTTTCTTCAATGGCAAACAACAGCTTTTCCTTCAGCTGCTCATAGCTTTTGTAGGGCGGAAGGTCTAGCCGGTTAAAACTGGAAGAAAGAATCGTTAATACAGGCAGTGTAGAACAGAAACACTAGCTTTAAAAATCAGTCAAAATTAGGTTTAGCAGGGCAGGGTTTTTTTTTTTGTGGCTGGCCAAACATTTGCCTAGGCCTTGTCTTAAAAATATATTAGAGGGCATAATGAGGCAGAAAGTTGCAAATTTGGGACTAGCTGGGCCAAGTAAGCAAATTAGCAAGGCCCTGTCTCAAAATTAAAAATATAAAAAAGGTTGGGGATATAGCTCTGTGTTCAAAGTTCAATCTCAAATAGTGAGGAAAAATAAATCTAAGTTCAAATCCCAGCCTTCTTACTGGACTTTTGAGACTTTCCAAGACTTGGCTTCCTCTTTGATAAAATGAGACTAAAAATACCTACTTCTCAGGGTGGAATAAGAAGAAACAAGCACAAAGCACAGTGCCTGACGCTCAGCAGACCTTCAGTAAAACGTTAGTCCACTTGTGCTGCCCAGCTCCCCATCCATCTGACTCTAGATTATTGGTCAGCAAACTTACTCTATAGGGCCAGACAGTAAATATTTTAGGCCTTACAGGCCATATGGCTTTTATAAAAATGTTTTAAATACAACATGATTTTCTGCTCTAATATGTTCCCTTTGTATTTCTTCGCCCTATTTTTTTTTTCTTTTTTTGAGACAGGGTCTCGCTCTGTGGTCCAGGCTGATCCTGAATTCACTTCAGAGCCCAGGCTGGCCTTGGACTCATGACAATCCTCCTGTCGCAGCCTCCCGAGTGCTTGGATTACAGGCGTGCGCCACCACGCCCAGTTTATGTGGTGCTGGGGAATCGAACTCGGGTACTTAGCGCTTGCTCAAGCACTTTAACCACTGAGCCATGTCTCCAGACCTGCCCTATTCCTAACTATAAAAATTTAAAGGACATCTTCTAATTTTGGGTCATGTTAACATTACTTCTATAAGGAAAGAGGTAATAAATCTGCCCTCTACTATATTTTTAAGACAAGGCCTAGGCAAATGTTTGGCCAGCCACAAAAAAAAAAAAAAAAAAAAAAAAAAAACTCTTGTAGGAAAAAATAAATGTATAATGATGACTTTTGTAAGTTCTTGCAAATGAAAACAGGAAGTCTGACAAGCTAATAGCAACTTTTTCCATGTGTGACTAAGATAAGCTTTGTACAACACCATAAATACAATACGGCAGCCTGTTCCACACTTTATTTTGTCATGTTTTGCTTTATTTATTTATTTATTTATTTATTTATTTATTTATTTGTATTCATTTATTTTGAGACAGGGTTTCGCTCTGTAGCACAGGCTGCTCCTAAACTCAGTTTGGAGCCCAGGCTAAGCTTGGCCTAAGGCAATCCTCCTTTCTCAGCCTCCCAAGAGCTGGGATTACAGGCGTGTGCCACCAGACTTGTTTTTCTTTTTCAGACAAGGTCTTGCTCTGTAGTCCAGCTGGTCCTGAGCTCACTATGTAGCCCAGGCTGGCTTGTTTCAAGTTTAGAGGAAAAAAAGAAGAAGAAGAAGGAAAAAAAATTAAGAAAAAAAAAAGAGTGAATGTCCTGAATAGACATTTCTCAAAAGAACAAATAGAAATGGTCTACAAATATATTTTTTAAAAAGTCAAAAGCGGCAGCTGGGGCTTACAGCAGGGAGGTCAGAGGATGGACTAGTAGGTGTCAAAAATAAAAAGTCAACATCACTAAGTATCAGGGAAATAAATACAAATAAAAAACTCCAATGAGGTATAATTTCACTCCAGGTAAAATGGCTAGTATTTAAAAAGGTAATCAATAACAAATGCTGGTGAGGATATGAAAAGAAAAGAATTTCATATACTATCTGGTGAGTTAGAATAGTCCTGGGAGGGCTGGGGCATAGCTCAGTGGTAAGAGTACCTGCTTAGCAAGCACAAGGCCCTGGGTTTGATCCCCAAGCACCACATGATAGCTGGACATGATGGCACACACTTGTAATCCTAGCACTCAGGAAGCTGACACAGGAGGACTGCTATGAGTTCTAGGTCAGCCTGGGCTATGCAGTAGCCGCCGCACCAGTCTGGACTACAGAGTGAGACCCTGTCTCAAATCCCAAAAATAAGTAAATGAATAAACAAAATGAATAGTCATACAAAACAGAATGGTGTTTCCTCAAATAACTAGAACTAGAAATACTGGCGTATGATCCAGCAATCCCACTCCTGGGTATATAGCCAAACAAAATGAAATAACAGAGACAGACTTTGCATGTATACTACAGCATTATTTATGAGAGCCAAAATATGGAATCAAGCTAGGCATCAATCAATAGATGAGTGGATAAAGACAGTGTCGTATGTATAGCCAATGGAATATTATTCAGCCATAAAAAAGAAAAAATTGTCATATGTAGCAACATGGAATGAACTGGAAGGACATTATGTTAAGCAAAATAAATCCAGTATAGAAAGACAAATTTCTAATGTTCTCATTAATATGTGGAAGCTAAAGAGTGGATCTCAAAGAAACAGGTACTAGAAGAGGGGCAACCGGAGCCCTGGGAGGACGGGAGGGAGGGCAAACAGGGAGAGGATGGTCAGCAGGTGTGGGGGAAGTCAGATAACAAGAGTAACTTCTAACACTCTACAGCACAGTGGGATAATGTAAGTGACAGGAAGTGACTACCTAAAACCGATGAATTGCATACTTGAACAAGCCAAATTATAAATAAAAATGTTATTAAAAAATAGAATTTGTATGTGCACTAAACATAAAGGAAAAAAAACCAAGTAAAACAGCAAAAGTGAGATGGAGAAAAACAGGAACATCCAGTAAATTCCACATATGACTATTAGGCATGTGTTCCACAAAATAAAATTGAAAAATTTTCATATTAGGTTGAATTCTAACACTTTTACTTTGGTATACTTTAGGGAGTGCAGTTAAACTACATTTAAAATGAGAAAATATTCTGGGTTACCACATTAGTATTTGAAATTCCACATTTAAAAAAATTCCACAGGTGGGAAAGAGACTGACTACAAATGGGCAGAGGGATCATTTGCATACAAAGGAAATGCTCCAGAACTGGACTGTGTCACAGGTGTTAGCATCTTGGTGTGGTGTAAGAGGCCTCTACTCCCAGCACTGTGGGAGGCTGAGGCAGGATCACAAGATCAAGCCCAGCCTGGGCAACTTAGTGAGACTATGTCTCGAAACAAACTATTTCATTTCTAATTTCTTATAGACTTGAAACAGCTGCAGGACAATGGGGGGAAAGACTATTTTCTCTGGTTTTTACAGATCTGCTTACCAGGTGTGACTTCTCGGTAACCAGTTTTCCTTCCCAACTTTTTCAATGCAGAATTTCTGTGGTCCATTGCTCCCTAAAACATAATAAAAATCATAAAGAGTTCCTTGATTTAAAAGCTGTCAAACTGTACTCCCCAATCTGGCAGTGTGAGCATCACCCAGATAGAATTACAAATCCACGCAGGCTTGGTGGTACAGGACTATAATCCCAGAACTCTCGAGAGGCTGAGGCAAGATCGTAAATTTGAGCCCACCCTAGTTCACTTGACAACCTGATGAGATATGCTCTCATAGGCCTGTGCCACTGAGCCCAGCTTTTTTATTTACCTTCTGCTACAAAAAGCTGTGATGGAAGATCATAAGCATATTTTTAAAACTACCCAGTTTCTTTTTGTCGTACTGGGGACCAAGCACAGGGCCTTTGCATTGAGTTACATCCCCAGTCCATTTTTTTTGATTCTGAAATAAAGTCTCCCTAATTTGCCCAAGCTGGGCTCACACTTGTGATCCTCCTCCTGCCTTAGCCTCCCAGAGTACAGGGATTACAGGCCTGCATCACTGAACCCAGCAGGAGTGTTTTAATAAAGGTTACTACTGCTCCCTAAAAAGCATTTATTGGTGGTCAAAATAATTGGTAATGCTAACTGGACTTTTAAGTTAGAGGTGGCCAGGCACAAGCCAGACATGGTGGCACACATTTCTAATTCCATATACTAGGGAGAATGAGCCAGAAAGATTGAAGTTTGAGGACAGCACGAACAGCTTATTGACAATGTCTCTAAATACAAAAAAGGGTGGAGAATATAGCTCTAGTATGTCCAAGACGTTGGGTTTGACCCCCAGTATCACAATAAAAGGGGTGGTAGGGACATTAAATTTGCTCTTATCTCACCCAACCAAACATAGTACATACATAAATTGATAGCAGTGGGGCTGAAGGAATGGCACAGTGGTTACAGCACTTGCCTAGCAAGCACAAGGCCCTGTGAACGACTCCCTAGCATCACATAAGCTGGCCGTTGGGGCACTTGCCACGGCACTTGAATTGCCTTGAGTTAAAGGGCTGTGTGGGCTACAGAGCGAGTTTAGGACCAGCCTGGAATAAAGAGACCCTGTCCAAAAAAGAAAAAAAAAATGTTGATTAATACTTTGTACTTAATTGTTTTCCAAAGCGGTTGCTGTATTTTAATATTTTTAACTACACCAGGGATAGTACAAACCACTGTTTTGTGTAAGAAAACTATATTAGAGGCTGGAGGAATAGCACAGTGCTATGGTAAGAGCATTTGCCTAGCAAGCACAAGTCCCTGAGTGTGAGTGATTTGGTTACTGGGAATTCAATATTAACAACACTTGTGTTTATAGGTCTGAGAGGGTATATCCTTATACACAAATGCACTACTTCTTGACTTTCATGTGCATGTGTGGATATGTGTGTGGACAAGGTAAGTGGGATTGAGCCACTATAAAACCATAAAAAAGTCCAGTAAAATAAGAAAATGAGTCATTATGAAAAAAACAAAACAACTAGGGGCTGGAGGAATAGTACAGTTGTTACAGCACTTGCTTAGCAAGTGCAGGGCCCTCAATTCAATTCCTTAGTACCATATAAACCAGGCTTGGTGGCACATGCCTGTAATCCCAGCACTTGGGAGGCAGTGGAAGGAAGACTGCTCTGTGTTTGAGACCAGCCTGGAGCACACAGTGAGTTCAGAACCACCATGGACTACAAAGCGAGACTCTGTCTCAAAAAAAAAAAAAAAGTCAAAATTATTCTGTAGTGTTAAAACATACAAAATTAACTTATCTGCATGTTCTCTTTACTCAATATATTATAGTATTCCTAGCTACGCTGATGAAAGAGTTTAAAGGTACCAATTAACACAAAATAGCTAAGATTCCAAATCACTTTTTAAAAGTCTTAGAAACAAATACTAAACCAGGCCTGGGTACATAGTTCGACAGAATACTTGCCTAGCAAGCTCAAGCCCTGGGTTCAATTCCTTATCACCACATAAGCTGGGTGCAATGGCACATGCCTAAAACTCCAGCACTTGGGAAGCTTAAGCAGGAGGACTGCTGTGTGTTTGAGACCAGCCTAGGTAACATAATGAGTTCCGGACTAACCTGAAATATATAGTGAGACCTTACATACATACATATATGCACACAAATATTAAAACAGCAAGCCATTAGTGGTGGTGTATCCTGTGATCTTAACTACTCAGGGAACTAAGACAGGAGGATTCCAAGTTTAAAGCCAGCCTAAGCAACTTGCAAGACACTGTCTTGAAATTAAAAAGTGAGGAGTATTGGAAATGGGAACACATGCTAAGCAAGTGTTGTACTACTGAGCTATATTTTCAGCCTATCACTCCACTTTTAAATATGATCCATCTCCTTGTTCTCCATTTTGACTATTTATAATTTACTGACAAGATACTATCCTCACTGAATATGGGTAACTACTTTTTTCTCTTTAGAAGGGCGTTACGTTTGTGTCTTAGATATTTATCAATGACCATCCACAACTTCAGGGATGACCCTGTCTCCAAAAAATAAAAATAAAAATAATAATTACTTAAAGCAGTCAGTTAGCACCTCCAGCCCACCACTCAGGGTGGGTCCCCCACTCACTTCCTGGCCCAGAAGTCAACACCAAACATCTGAACGCTCTGCCCTGAGTACCTCCCCCGCCATTCAATCTCAACAAACTGACACAATTCCCCCAGGTCAAACACCAAGCATCTGTCCCTTCCAGCCAGATCCTACCTCCCTATATTGCACAGCTTCAATTATTCCACTACATCCAAATACACGAGGCTTTTCTGGAGGATACTCCATATCCAGACTAGCAGTTTGAATCCAAAAAAACTCTCCAAAAATCTTCATGTATTTGGATGTGATGGATTAGCTACTGAACCATATGCTGTTAGGAGTTGGGGCCTGGTCAGAAGGGGTGAATTATGGATGTGTGGTAGATTACAGGTGTGTGGTGGGTTGGAGGCATGTAGTAGATTATGTGTAAGTGGCACCTTACTGGGCATGTGACCTGGAAGGGGCAGAACATAGGGGCTTAACCCAGAAGCGGCTGAATAGTAAGGCTTGATCCTGAAGAGGCAGATCACTGGAACATGAACTGGCAGGATACATACACTAGTTCTCCCTGCCTGGCTGACTTGGCTTCCTTCTGCCATGCTGTGAAGAGCCCTCTAGCCTCCCTTCTGCCATGTGTTTCCACCCTGCTGGTAGCCCAAGTATGGAATTTGTGACCTTCTAAAAATATGAGCTAAAATCAGTCTTTCCTCCCTTAAATTGTGGATGTCGGGCGTTCTGTCCATCAATTTAAAGCAACTAAGACAACAGGTCTTAGTATGTAGTCTAGGCTGGCCTTGAACTCAAATTAGAAGCCAAAGCTGACCTTGAATTCTATCACTGAGTTACCTTCTCAACTGCTTTTATTCTGAGACAGTATCTTGCTAAATTGCCTAGGCTGGCTTCAAATTCACAATCCTTCAACTATGGCCTCCCAAAAAATTGGGATTATAGGTTTGCACAACACACCTGGCTAAGTTATTTCTCCTTCCTATTATACCTGAGCCTGTTATTTCTTATCCTATCTGTTCTTTTATTTTCCAGTCCTTTTTTTTAAAAAATACAGAATGGCTTCTAATTTCCTCTGAAACCCAATCTTTTCTTCTAAGTAGGCACAAGTATTATCTATTTACATTTTCTTACACAGTTGTTTACAAATATATGTTACTAAAATGCATATTATTTCCTTGTAAATCATTTAAAAATTTCTTCATATCACAGTTAGTGCTATGTATATGTATATTTTGGAGTTTACATATAGGTTATATATTTGCCAATCTTATTTAGAAATATTTTAGAGCATATTATAAATGTTAGTAGTGCTGGAGGAATGGCACAGTGGTTAAAGCATTTGCCTTGAAAGTGTAAGGCCCTTATTTCGATTCCCCAGCACCACATAAAGCCAGGTGTGGAGGATGCCTGTAATCTCAGCACTTGGGAGGCTGAGATAGGGAGACTGCCCTGAGTCCAAGGCCAGCCTGGACTCCATAGTGAGTTCAAAACCAGCCTGGGCTACAGAGTGAGACCCTGTCTCATATATATATACATACACACACACACACACACACACACACACACACACACACACACACAAATTTAGAAAAATATTTGTTAATAGAATTGAGATAATGTATCTGATAAGGTCAGGAATTATGATGTTAAGGGATTACCTATATTATCCTTTATATCCTTCTTTTCCAGCAACACAAATTTAAACTACATACCCTCTAAAATTTTATGTACCACACCTTACTCTCTTTTTCAGGGGTATCCTTTTCTAAAAATTTTTTCTATTTTTTTTATATATTTACATGTCATATACCTTTCCCTACCCATCCTCTCAAAGTCCCCCTTCTATGTCCCCTTTCCCTCTGCACAAAGTCTATCTTCTTACTTTCCTCCATCTCTCTTTTACTTTTATTATGGTTTGGTTTTCTCATACCAGAGAAACTATATGTTTAACGTTCTGTGTCTGATTCATTTCACTAAGCATAATAGTCTCAAGTTACATCTGTTTTTCTACAAATGATTCAAATTTTTCTTTATGGCTGAGTAATATTCCACTGTGTATATATACCACACCTTTATCCTTTCATCTACTGTGGGACATATTGGCTTCTTCCAAGGTTTGGCTGCTATAAACACGGGTATGCATGTATCACTCCTGCATGATGACTTTAACTCTTTGGGAAGAGTTAGAGCTTGGCCAAGTGAAATATGTACTTTCAATTTTTTGAGGAATCTCCATACTGCTTTCCACAATAGACCAGTTTACAGTCCCATGAGCAATGTAGAAAAGAGTTCCTTTTTCCTCAAAGCCTTATCAGCATTTGTTGCTTTTTGCATTCATAATACCAGCCATTCTTCCTGGAAATCTCAGTGTTATTTTTGCATCTCTCTGACGGCTAAAGATTCTGAACAGTTTCTCATGTATTTATTTGCCACTTGGACTTCCTCTGAGAACTGTTTATTCATTTCAGATGCCCATTTTGTGATCATGTCCTTTGTTTTGGAGGGTCTGATTTTTTCAGTTCTTTGTATATTCTTGATAACAGTCCTCTGTCTAAGAAGTAGCTGGCAATTTTTTCCCCCATTCTGAAGATTCCTTCTTTATTCTGTGCTGGGATTACACACGGGAACCATTAGGTTTCCATTTCTAATTCTATCTGCTAAGATCAAGCCCTCATCACTGCTATAATAATTTCTTCCTATCTCTAGGCTCTTTTATTTACTTATTTATCTATTTATTTATTTATTTATTTATTTAGAGCTAAGATCTCATTCTATAATCTAGGCTAGTCCTGAACTCACTAAGTGGCCAAGGTAGCCCTGGCTGGCCTCTAACTCACTACAATACTCCTGCCTCAGTCTCCTGACTGCTAGAATCATAGGTGTTTCACAACACCCAACTAATTTTTATTTAGTGCTTGGGAAATTGAACCCAGGGTTTTGGGTGTGCTAGGCAAGCACTCAAGCCTCTAAGATACACCTCTACCCTCTCCCTATCTTCTAAAGCATGCTACTTATCTTGTTATCAAAACTTCTAAAAATGCAGCTTCAGTAAGTAACTTTCCTCCGTAAGATTTCAACATCCTCAGTTTAATACTCAAAGTCTTTTGGCCTAGCTTTTGAAATCTTTGCTGATGTGACTCCATGCTCTGTATCCAAAATTACCTCCTTAGTTTTCTAATTCTGACCCTGCTTCAACTGAAGCTGTCTTATGATACATAGCATAATGTTGGTATCAAAGAAATAATTAAACTTAAGTAATTACTTAGTCACAAAATATTCTCATAGTTACCTATCTCAATATAACTCATATTTTATTTTATCTATTTTTTCTGAGACAAGTTCTCACTCTGTTGTCCAGGTTGGCCCTAACTCACTAGATAGCCCAGGCTGGCCTGGCGGCAGTCCTTTGGCTCTATTCTCCCAAATACAGGTGTGTTCCACCACATTCAGTTTCTAAAATAATACATATTTTAATCAGTGATTGCTATGTATTGTAACAAGTACCATGCCAGGTACCATAAGTAAAAATATAAAGATACAGATCTATATCTTAAAGAGCTTGCACTCTAATATGGAAGTGGTTTAAAACCCAGTGTTACACAGAAATTTTCTCACATCACTAAAGTATAGTATAATCTAAGCAATAGTACTCATCTCATTTCAGAGACATAAATGTTTCCCAAATGACTGAACAAAAAGACTTATATACAGAAGACTATTATTCTGCTCAGTAAGACTGTGGACTCTTGCCTGAGAAGTAAAAATTTCTACAAAGTTAAGGACTATAAAGCGATAAAAGTGGTTACATAAATCCAGGTTAACTGGCTAGCTGAGAAAACAGCTAGACTTTGTTACTGCTCATAATTTGTACCCACATCATCTAACAGCAATGTGATAAATAGTTTGCTTTGGGAGCTGGAGTAATGGCTCAGTGGTTAAAGCACTTGCCTAGCAAACGCTAAGTACCTGAGTTGATTCCCCAACACCACATAAACCAGGAGTGGTGGCGCATGACTGTAACTCCATAGGCTGAGGCAGGAGGACTGTTGTACATTCAGGGCCAGCCTGAACTACAGAGAGACCCTGTCTCACAACAAAACAAAACATAACAAAACAAGTGTTCCCTGTAGGAAAAGCATCATGTATACATACCCATAAGATCAGCAAATCCTCCTACTGGCAATCTGCAGGTTCCAGTAACAAATTGCAAAAGTCTCATTCTCTTCTCATTATCAATTTCTTTAACAAACTGTTAAAAATCAATTTAAAGAGATATGCAGATCATATGTTACATTCAGCTCACTAAACAAGAAAGAAGTATGATTTCAAACCTTAAAGGAACTCCTGGTGTCACGTGTACTACATAGTGACTTCTCCCAACACTGTAATGGAGAGGGCATTTGCATGTTTGTCAAAGCCCTAACAAACATTCCCCTATATCCCTATCTATCTTTTATTTTATTTTTATTTTTTTATTTTTTTGAGACAAGGTCTTGCTCTGTCACTCAGGCCGGTCCCGACTCACTATGTAGCCCAGTCTAGCCTTCGACTCAACAGCAATCCTCTTGCTTCAGCCTCTCTAAATGCTGGGATTACAGGTGTGTGTCCCCACACCTCGTTTATGTGGTGCTAGGGAATTTACCCAGGGGCTTAACCGCTATGGCATTCTTCCCGCCCTCTCCTCTACATATATATATCTTGAAATGACATCTTTAAAAGGAAGGGCCACCTGGGCCTAAGAGATCCCTACTTACACAATCTGAAGGTCATCTCTAGTAGGAGAGCCCCTTTACATTAGCCAGTCCTACAGGACATTCATGTGGTTGGTTTCACAAGATACAGAACTTGAGTATACAGAGAGTTTTTGGTTTTATGAACAACAGAAATCAAGCTCAGAAAATTCTATTTTAGATAAAACTTCTTTCTTGATATTCTCTAGGTTTTAGTGTAAGCTACATGTAGCCAGGTTATAAGGCTTTCATCTCCAATAATACTGATTCAAAGCATTAGGATTTCGGGAGGCAGGTTCTAACCTGGCTGAGCCTAGTATCTTTTCTTTTCTTTTTACCCCCCCTCCGCAACAGGGTTAAAGTAGGCTGGTCCTGAACTCTAAATATATTTTTATAACAGGGTTAGAGCAGGCTGGTCCTGACCTCCAAATATCTTTTTACAAGGAATAACTTTTGTCCTATTTTATCACTGAAAATTACTTCATAATTGCTGTGAGTCTGAGGCCAGCCAGAACTCCATATGAGTTCAGGACCAGCGTGGACTGTAGAGCAAGATCCTGCCTCAAAAAAAAAAAAAAAAAAAGGAAACGAAAATTACATTAAAGGGCTAACCCTATTTCAATTAAATAATTTATTAATTTATTAGGGTGCTAGGGACTGGATGTTGAGCTTTGTGTACTACCACTAAGCCACTTTGTCAGCCACTAAAGTAACCCTATTTGTCACAGCTCATTCACCTTCGAGTTTCTCATATGAATTTTTTTATATATATATAGCAGTATAGTAGGCCTAAATCTTAATTGTAATATATACATAACAAAATATTCCATATTAATGAATTTAAGTGTGTCATTCAATGGCATTAAAACACACACTGATGTGTAATGATCATCACTATTTCCAGAACTTTTTCATCATCCAAAACAAAAACTATACACATTAAACACAAACACAACTTCACATTCCCACTTCCTACTGCCTCTGGGAAACTTATTCTACTTTCTATCTCTATGACTTTGTCCTCTGTAGGAACCTGATGTAAGTGAAACAGTATTTGCCTTTTACGGCTGGCTTATTACTTCCGCATGTGTGTTTGTGTGTGTGCATGGCACTGGTGATTAAACCCAGAATCTTTTACACTGAAATATATCCGCCACTCAGTTTTTATTTTTTATTCTCAGATAGAATCTACTAAGTTGGTCAGGTTGGGCTTGAACTTGTAATCCTCCTCCCAGCCTCCCAAGTGCTGGGATTATAGGCCTGTGACACCAGGCCTGGCATATTTCACTTACTTTAATATTTATATTATGTTGCTATCCATTGTTTATCAAACATTTCTGAGTATGTGTGTTGTGTTGGGGATGGAATATGTTGGGCGTGGGCATCGTTCATGCTAAGCAAGTGCTCTACTATTGAGCTACACTCACAATCCAAATTTCGTAATACTTTAAGGTTCATTCACATTGTGGCATTTCTCTAATGGTTAAGGATGCTGAACATCTTTTCATGTATTTACTGGTCATTCAAACTTCTTCATCTGAGAACTGCCTATTTATTTCCATTGTCCATTTTTGAATTGGTCTTTGATTTTGAAGGTTCTACTTTTCTTCAGTCCTTTGTATAATCTAGTTATTATTTATAATTAACTTTTGGAAGAAAAGCCAAACGCTTTTCTGCAATGATGCATTATAGATTCACCAGCAGAAATAAGGATCTCAATTTATACACATTCTCATCAAAAATTACTCCTTCCCCCACCTTTTTTTTGGATAATACTAATGAGTATAAAGTGGTACCTCACTGCATTGTTTGTTTTCATTTCCTTAATGACTAATGATGTTCATCACTATCTCACTGTAGACATTTTCTTTGAGAGTATGCTTCTAAACTAGGTCTCTTAATTTTGCCATCTAAATATATAATTTTAATGAGGAATAAATAATAGAACCATACTGACAATTTTATAAATTCTACATCAAATGTAAGTGAATTTTATCTTTTGGAATTATCTTATGCACTGGGCAAAGGTACAGGGTCTGTATTGCTTATTTCTCAGGCTCGAGGAATGGCTCAAAGGTTAAAGGGCTTGCCCAGCAAGCATTATGTCAAGTGCTAAGTACCTGAATTTGATTCCCCAGCACCACATAAGCTGGGTGTGGTGGCGCACACCTGTAATCCCAGCACTTGGGAGGCTGAGGCAGGAGAACTGCTGTGAGTCCAAGGCCAGCCTGGATCCATAGTGAGTTCAGGACCAGCCTGGGCTACAGAGTGAGACCTTGTTTCAACAAAAAAATTTATTCTCACGATAGTGATTAAAATGCACAGAATGAACTGAGGGATATGCACATTTTGTTCAGTTTTTCACTGTGGAAATTCCTAAAAATTATACTGTGCCTAGCAACAGAAATACATTTAGACACAAACCTGCCAAAACCACATTATTTGTTTGCTTGTCCTAGTGTAATGACGGTAGATGGCATGTCTCTGCCAGTCATTCAAATCAATTTCTTGCATTCCACATAAAAGAACCTTTAGGAATAAAAAACACAAGTTGCATCTTTAGAATATATAAAACACATATAAAAATGCTTGCCATGGATAAGATTACTAGTAATCATGGTTTTGAAAAGACATTAATCAGCAGCTTAGTTATTATTTATAATTAACTTGGGCTTGCAAACTGTACTTCAAAAATTGTATCTATATTAAGAAGGCACGTTTCAGTATGGTGTCATACTTACATATATTCAGGGAAATTAAGTCATTCAATTGTAAATAAGCTTAATACTTCCTCTTTGCGGCACTGGGGATTGAGCCCATAGCTTCCACACTGGTCTATATCCCCAGAGATTTTTCTTTTTTGACTTTGAGACAGGGTCTCACTAAGAAGCCCAGACCAGGCTTGAACTTGCAATCCTCCTGCCTCCATCTCCCAGAGTGCTAGGAATCCAGGCTGTCAGCACTGAGCTTAACAGCAATATTGTGTATAGGTTTTTTTTCCCCAATCTTTAGATAAATGATGGTGTTCTTTATACATTAAAGATGCCTCAAGACATCTAACTAACATAAAAATTACTACTGACATTGGAAAACTGAGTTGAAAGTAGACACCTGAAGACATTATTTTCTTATTATTTACTATCATGTTACAGGGAATTAAAAAAAAAACTCATTACCTCTAATTCCTTTGCATCAAAGTACTGCAAATACTGCTGGGGAAGAATTTCATTAAAGCCTTCAAAGAAAGCTTGTGTCTGTTCTTCAACACCTCGAGACAATCTCCACTCAGCTACCATTCTGGTAAGTAAATATAAAAAGGCTATCAGGAAGATTACAGTTTTTTCTTGCTTTCTTTCTATTTTTAATGGAAGTCCGAATCCAGGGTCTTCACATTGAGCTACATCCCACCCCCATTTTTAATTTTTGATTATGAGACAGGGTCTTGCTAAGTTGTTCAGGTGGGGCTCAAACTTGGAAGCCTTCTGTCCCAGACTCCCACAGAGCTGTGATTACAGGCCTGCACCACTGGTTCCAGCTGAGATTTTACCTTTAAATTCTGAGTATAGGATTTTAAAATTTAAAATTTCTTATGATGAAAAACCAGAAACATATGAAGTAGGCTATAATGAACCCTTCTGTATATATGTCTAAAGCTTTACCACAATACAAACCTTATTTATCTATGGCTAACTCAGACCCTAAATACAATTTCATCTTAGACAAATATTTCAGTAGATCTCTACTCCTGAAGTTCCTTTTTAAATGCAGAACCACACCATTACTGCACCAAAAAAGAGAACAATGCTTCCCTGATATCAAATATTCAGGGATTAGAGGCACAGCTCAGTGGCAGAGTCACTGCTTAGCATGAATAAGGTTGTGGGGTTGAATTTTAATATTGAGGAAAGAAAGAAAGAGAGAGACAGAGAAAACCAGCCAAACTTTCAGTGCTGAAAACCTGATGCAATTTTTTTAATTTCTTGTTTAAATCAGGACATAAGAAAGGTTCACACAAATAGAACATTGTGGTACATGCCTATAATCTCAGTTACTGAGGAGACTGAGCCAAGAGTCTGATTACACCTTGGGCTGCTTAGTGAGACCCTACATCCAAACAAAACAAAAATTACAGAAACTAGGGATGTACCTCAGTGGCACAGTACTTGCCTAGCATGCACAAGGCCCAGTAATCAATCTTCAGTTTACCCTCACGAAAGATTACACGCCTTGAGCATCAAATTCTCCCAATTCTGAGTGTGTATGTGTATGTATGTTTCTTTTTTCTTTTATTTTTTGGTGATACAGGGTTGCACTCTATAATTCAGTCTGGTCTTGAACTCATTATGTAGCCCAGGCTGGCTCAACTCACAGCAATCCTCCCGTCTCAACCTCCTGAGTGCTGGGCTTACAAGTGTGAGTCATCATTCCTGGCTTCAATTTTTTAAATAAAAATATTTTTAAAGAAAAATTTCCTCTACCAAATATTCTAGAATTCAATTCTATCTGTAATCATCATGTACATATTAGCATTTTAACAGTCAAAATAATATCAAACATAAAAACTGAATGTTATAGTACAGAATTGGAAATGCCCCCCAAATCTCATGTGTTAGAAGCTGACTGGATCATGAGAAGTAACCCACTGATGATTCTGTATGTCCTTAAGAGGTGGAGTATAGATAGAAAGGGAGGATCACTAGGATGTAACCTGGAATACAATGCTTCCCTCACTAGCTCTGCCCTTCATCCTCACTGTTCCCTACCACAATGGGACGGACAGATTTTCTCCAGCTAGACCTCCGTAATGCCCTTTCATTGCCAGTCGCCTACGAATGCATGGAGTCCTCCTAAAACTGTGAACCAGAATAAACCTGTCTGGACTGGGGGCATAGCTTAGTGATTACAGTACTTGCCAAACATTCACAGGTTTCTGGGTCTGACTTCTCAGTGCCATATGAAAGATTAGCTAGGAATGGTGGTGTACCCTGTAATCCTAGCACATGGGAGGCTGAGGCAGTAGGACTGCCATGAGATGAAGGCCAGCCTGTGCTGCACAGTACGATCAGGACCAGTGTGGACTACAGAGTGAGAATCTAAATAAATACATATATAAAACTGTCCTTCCTTAATTTGAAGTTGTTGGGTATTGCATACCAAGACAAGAGAGTGACTAACACACTAGTTTATATCAGAATGACACCTTTTTAAAAAACTTTAATAAGCAAACAAAAAATGTACATTTTGGGTATCACTTGCTTCCTAGGTTATGACAACTATTGAGTCTTAAAATTTATTGAAAACTATAAAATTGTAAAAAATGAAGTACATATTGTACTAAACTAAACTTCTTGATAACTGTAGTTATAAGCTCTTAGTAAAATGAAACTTGAGGGGCAACAGGCAAGAAGTGGTGGAATAAACCTTGAAAGGAGGTTAATTACACTAAAGAGATTACATTTCTTTTATCCCTTTCCTTCTTTCTTTTTGGCTGTACTGAGGATGAATCCAGGGCATTTGCACATGCAGGCTAAATGCTGTACCACTGAACTACATATATAGTCCCAGATCCACACTTGTTGGGCTGAAAAGATATGAAGCTGGGAATTTGAAGAAATAGGTGGAAAATCTCAGAAGGAAGGAACAGAGAGAGGAAGGTCTCAAGTCACAAAATTTACTGCAGATCCTTAGCTAACACCTCAATACGCGCACACACACACACACACACACACACACACACACAGATGATACAATTCTAAGAAACCCTATGGAAAACAACAAATGGAATGCCAAAACCTAAGCACAACTTTCAGCAGCTATTTCATGCTGTGAGACAGAATTTAAGAATTTACAACTCAAAAAGTTAAAGGGATTTGGTAAACACCTTAGGCTTTCCACTTTAAGGAATAAGAATCATGTTCCAGGAATAAAGTTTACATTTTAAGACTAAAGGCAAAAATGGAAGGAGACTAGCCCCAGCAAACTTCATGGGATCAAGGTGATCTTTATTTAACTGCAGGCCAGAATTTAAGAGCCAGAAAACTAGTTAGTCTACTAAGGAAGAAAAACAAAAGAAAACATTCTGTCTCTGCCATGTGTTACAATAAAAATTACTATATAAAGGATGAATAAAATGTGACCCATAATCAAGAGATTAACAAGTCTATAGGAGTAGTGGTGCTTGCCTATAATCCCAGCACTCCAGTGGTTAAAATATGAGGATTGCGATGGGCTATACAGTGAGTTTAGAACCAGCCCAAACTGTAGTAAGACCCTGTCAAAAACAAAACAAAACAAAAGCTACCGGATAAGGGTTACAGATGACCCAATGTCAGCAGATAAAAGGCTTTAAAACAGTTATATTAAAAATGTACTAATAAGGCATTGGAGGAATGGCTCTGAGGTTAAAGTACTTGCCTAGCAAGTGCTAAGTGAAGCAATAGTGCCCAGTTTGACTCCCCAGCAGCATACAAACCGGGCATGTGGTGCACACATGCGATCCCAGCACTCGGCAGGCTGACAGGAGGATTGCCGTTGAGTCCAAGGCCAGTCTGGGCTACACAGTGAGTTCAGGACCAGTCTGGGCTACAGAACAAGACCCGGTCTCAAAAACAAACAAACAAACAAAAAACCGCACTAAAGAGAGTATGGAAAGTGTTTGGAAGAGTACTCAGGAATTAAGTGTTTGCTTAGCCTGTACAAGGCTCTAGGAAGAATTTGTAGTAAAAGAAAAAAAGAAAAAAAAAACAGTAAAAGTTGAGCAAGGCATGGTGGCACACTTGTAGTCAGCATTTAGGAGGCTGAGGCAACAGGAGGGTTGAATTCGAGGATAGATTAGTTTACTTAAGAGTTCAGGCAAGCCTGCACTATCTAAGGGAGTTCATGGCTGCCCTTGACTATGTAATAAGAGACCATATTTCAAAAAAACCCAAACCAAACCAAAACAACATAACAACAAGAGTATTGGGGGGGGGGGGGGGAGAAGACTAAGTAAAGAAGACTACAAGTTCAAGTCCTGCCTGGGCTGAGAATATACCTCAGTGTGAACTCCTTGTTTCTCCTCAGTTCCACCCCCCCCCCGCCCCCCCCAAAAAAAACAAACCACAACCAGCCAACCGACGGAATGACCAACCAAATCTAAATTCTAATGTCTGAAACAAAAATTTCACTAGACGGACTTAACAGCAGAAAAAAGCTGTGACTCTGAGGGCAAATGAACCAAAACAATCTAAACTGATATGGAATATATGGAATATGTTAAACATGTAACTTAAATCCTTAAAATAGCAAACAACAGGGCTGAAGCACGGGGAGTACTCATGGAGATAAAGACCACAATTTTCCCAGCTGATAAAATGGTATCAACCACAGATCCAACCTCAGCAGCTGATCAGGCTAAATATACAATGGTAAGTAAGTCAAAGCGCTAAAAACCTAAGTTCAAATCTTCGGAAAACCAGAGAAAGACATATTTAATTCATAAGAACAACAAAAACAATGGCTCATATCACCAAGAACAATGGAAGTTAACAATGAATTGAAACTGTTGAAAGGGGTAAATATTTTTTAAAATACTGTAAACCAGAATTCTAAATCTAGTGAGACCATTCTCTAAAACTGAAGGTGAAAGACAGATGTTTTCAGATAAAAGCTAAAAGAATTTATGGCTAGCAGAAATACACTAGGGGAAACAGTAAAGTTTTTAAAATCAAAGAAATATGTGATCAGATAGAAAAATCAATTTAAATGAAGAAATAAGGATCAGAAACAGTAATATGCAAAAAATAAAAGGCCATTTTTAAATTTCATTTAGGGCTTGGGGAGTAACTCAGCAGTCAGAGTGCTTGTCTAGCACGTACAAGGCCCTTGGCTTAAATCCCCAACCTCACATAAAAAATTAGCCTGGCATGATAGCATATGCCTGTAATCCCAATACTTCGGAGGCTGAGGCAGGAGGATTGCTTGAGGCCAGCCTGGGCTACATAATGAGTTCAGGAACAGCCTAGACAACAGAAAGATAGCCATCTCAAAAAATATATAAATAATGAGAACATAATTCTTAAAAATCTATTGATTACTTAAAGCAAAACTAATAATGCATTTTAACATTAAAGCAAAACTAGCAACACATTTTCAAATTTACAACATATACAAAAGAAAATATGATACAATGTTACAAAAGGTTTCAGTAAGCAGAAACATACTATTGTAAGTTTCTTATATTTTAGAACAGGCAGTATAATATTAATTTAGGGTAGACAAGGCCAAGTTAAAAAATATGCATTATTATAATCATTAGATACCACCAAAAAATTAAACAAAGAAGTAAAATGGCAACAGAAGATATTAAAACAAAACACAGAGCTGGGCGTAAATCCAGCACTAAAGAAGCCGAAGCAGGAGATCTCTAGTTCAAGGCCAGGTTGGGTACAAAGCTAGTGTGAGGCTAACCTTAGCTACACAGCAAGTTCAAAGGCAACTCTAAACGACAATAGTAAAACCTTATCTCAAAAAAAATCATAATAAAGGATCACAACATTTGGGCTGATAAGTACATTCTTCATTAACTCAAACTACATTCTTAAGACCTGTGCATTTTACTCTAAATTTTATCTATTTAAGACGACCTACAAATTTTTAAATAACTGTGTGTTTGTACACGGTTCTGAAGATTGAACCCAGGGCCTGCATACCGAGCACATCCTGATCTGTTTTATTTTTTTCTGTTTTGAAATGGAGTCACGCTGATTTATTAAGTTGCTAAGGCTGGGTTCAAACTTACCATTCTCCTGCCTCTTCCTAGAGTGCTGGGATTATAGTCCCGTGCCACCAGGCCAAGAAAAATTAATTTTTCAAAGGGTAGATTACTTACCAACAAATCGTAAACACACACACAGTATTTATTAATAGTTAAAAATGTGTATTTTTATTAGGAAGCAAAAACCACACAAGAAACCCAGAAACTAGAACTCAAGAAGCAGTCTATACAATGATGCACACCTTTAATCCCAGCTATTCAGGAGACAGAGGCAGCTGGATGGGATGTTTAATAGAAACCTAAGCAATTTAGCAAGACTCTGTCTCAAAATAAAATTTTAAAAGGGTTGGAGATACACTTCAGTGCTACAGCATTTGCCTAGCATGCTTACTAAAACAAACACACACAGCAGATATGCTAAATCTAAGCCTTACGGGACAGAACTGGTGTTGAGAAGATACGAACCAATAACTTAAGACCACAAGTATGAATCAATAAACACAAAGCATTCCTCATTTTACAATATTCTTTCTGAAAATATCTGCATATAAATTCAAAATGCTTTTGATAATATATTATATAGCATAGTGGTAACAAAATTGGTATTCAAAAGGGGTGATCTAGGGGCTGGAGCACTTGCTAGTGGTTAAGGCACTTGCCTAGCAAGTGCTAAGTACCCAAGTTCAATTCCCTAGCATTACATAAGCCAGATGTGGTGTTGCATCGCCTGTAACCCCAGCAGGTGGGAGGCTGACACAGGAGGATCACTGTGAGTCCAAAGCCAGGCTGGGCTCCATCATGAGTTCAAGACCAACCTGGGCTACAGAGTGAGACCCTGTCTCAAAAAAATAAGAAGAAAAAAAGAAAAAAAAGGAGGTGATCTAGCATGACATCTCACCTTAAAACTACCATTCTGGGTTGGAACCAGAAATGAGAAACATCTGCTTATATAAAACTACAATTAGGCAAGTATTATTTTTTAAAACTTTGTTCATTACTATTACCAGTCAATTATTAACAAAAAGGTTAAACGATGTCAAAAGAAAATACTCTTACCTGATGTATTCTTCTTTATTTTCTTCTGTTACAAGAATATTACCACCATTGGGTTTTAAATCATGACTTTTAATTTCACCTAGAATTTCTTTATCAACAGAGAAGTACATTTCCAAACCACATTCCTCAATGTTGTTTTCTCTGCACAAATGAAAGTAGCACTATTTATTATATCCATTAATATAATCATAACTCAAAAGATTTTAACTCAAGTCCTCTGCATACTACTTATGGCTAAGGTCTTGGGTATACATCCATACACAAAATCCTACACTGAGACAGGTTTGCTAAAGATGTCATCTAAATTGAATAAGCCCATCAAATGTCCCTAGTTTAAGTTACTAATATCATAATAAAAGTATATAGGTTATCTTTTAATAAATTAAATGAAAGCAAATACTTACTTAACCCAGATGAGAGAATTGTAAAATTCTGGATCAATAGATTCTAAATCCTTAAGTCCAACTGGTTTGTTTAAGATACGTTTATAGAATGGTAAAGAAAATCCTGTGTCTATGAATTTCCCATGGAACAGAGCCTATACAAAAAGAGGAAAATTCACTTAAAATAACTGTATATAAGTCACTTATGTCAAAACATTAGATGAATTCTACATTAAGTAAAACTTCCCTGTCATTTTATCTTTTATGGCATATATTAGAAAACTTACTATTGCTGAGTTAACAAAGTAAGTGCTTACTTCTCTGATCGCTTACCATGGCTATAAATCTGCCAATAAAACGAAAGTATTTCAGGTGATCTGGATTGATGTAAGAGGCGGGGTTTATCTGCAAGCAGTAGTTATCCTTCCCTGCATATTCAAACAGGCAATACATTGGGTTCAACACTTCATGTGACAAAAGAAAGAACCATTCTCTGAAATTAAAAGAAAACTCAAGATGAAAAAATCCTCTCAGAAATTATGACAACAAATTAAAGAGCACTGCTACCAAGTTTTCAGGGATCTGCACATCTCAGCTGATAACAGTTTTATAATCTCTTGCTGCTTTTTTTTCTTTTTTGAGATAGGGTCTTGCTCTGTAACCCTGGCTGGTCCTGCACTCTATATAGCTCAGGCTGGCTTTGGGCTCACAGCAATCCTCCTGCCTCAGCCTCTCTGAGTGCTGGGATTACAAGCACCTGCCACCATGCCTGCTTTATGTGGTGCTAGGGAACTGGAACTCAGGATCTTGTGCTTGCTAGGCAAGTGCTTTTACCACTGTGCTATTCCTCGAGCCCCTCTCTTGCTCCTTTTTATTGCTTCTCTTCAAACTCACCTATTTTATAAAAATGATTTACATAGTGATTATTATATTTCAAAGTATCTAGGACATGACTGACATTAAGGCACCTTAACTTAATGAACTAAAATTTTCCCAATTAAAATTATAATGACACATCCCAACTTCAAAGACATTAAAGTGTAAAAATGTTACTCTCAAATGATGAAGAGTATACATGGGAAACTCTAAAATTCACTATTGTCTCAGGTGACTAGAACAGCTAAAATGCATCTAATGTTCCATTTGCTACTAAGCTACATAGTGACCCTCCACAAGTACTACTACTCACTTCATCTTAGCTGAATAAAAACTTCCAATCTTAGAGCATTTAATTTCCAGCTGTTGAATTATTAGAAAAATGTTTAGACAAGTTCTAATTTATGTGCTCAGAAAATATTAACTCATCTTGACCTAAGATTATCATGAACTATGTTACATGGGCATATGTGATAAAAGGGACCTGGGACAGCAGCACGTTGGGCTATTGACTTGTTTCCCAGATTTCCCTTCCTGTTTGTCAGTTCATGGGCCCTGGTGATAATGCTGTTCATACTTTAATACTGCTAGTTGGTTTAATATTGCTAGCTGCTCAATATAAGATTGAAAAAATAATACTAACACGCAAAATACAATGATACCTTTAGAGAAAAGGAACTAAGTTCTGATTATTCACATTATTCTCTTGAATTATCTTCAATTTGTATAAAATTGAACTGTCTCTGCTCATATCTACCTGTGATTATGTCATACATTTAAAAAGTTTTAATGGAGTTTTGCAACACATTATAAAGAAGTACTAGTAAAATTCAGCCACTAGTTAGCATACAAAGATGCAGACTATGAATTACGTCATCCATAAACAGCATTTCTACTCTTCATAATAATCCTAGAATAACAGATATTATTATTCTTAGTTTATAGATGAAGACAGTTGCTCAAGATCACACTATACAGGACAGAAAAAAAAATGTCAAATCCAGTCTTAACTCTGAAGTCCTTAGCTTTCCACAATGCTACTGCTAGGTAAAATTTCAAATTGTTATGACTTATTGTCAAAGCCTTTTTTTGCTCAAGGCTATATTCTATTCAATTAGAAACTCCAATATGAAGAAATCAGAGTAAGATTTTCAACTCCTCTATCTTATACAGATACACATAACATATCATGAAATTTGGTTGGGAACTAAGTCACTATCAGTACTTTGTACAAGAGAGAATGACCTGATCACTACAGGGCCTTACATGCTCTGTGGAACAGAAATGCAGTGGCTGACTGAATAGAAGACTGGTTAGAGGACAAATTCTACAACTTCTATGACTTAGATGCTTCTAAATCTCTTCATCTCCTGTACAACTCTACCTCACAGAGTTGAGGTTTAGACGAAAGATATGGGCGAAATCAACTAACAGTACCTCAGAAAGAAAATTCTGAATCCATGTTGAACTTTTGTAGCAACAGCATAATAAAGCTATAGTAACTTGCTACATATCATTTTCCTGAAATATAATAGTGAGAAAATAATACTTGCAAGCAAAGTGCAATGATACCTTCGGAAGAAAGGAACTAAGTTCTGAGTATTCATATTATCACTACCTTGCTACACCTCCATAATCTAAACCTTCTTCTCCTGGAAAAATCACCCACAAACGTCTTCGCAGATCTTGGGGGCTGAAGCTCATTATCTAAAAAACAATAAAATAATTGATAAAGCAATATGAAGAAACACTATTCTACCACTTCCCAGTCTGATACCTCCTACATCACAGGTAACTTAAATCCCATAACATGGAATGGTGTATATGATCTAGTTACTCTCACATAAAGAAAATACAGCAGACCTTCATATTTTATATATTATACTTTTATATAAATTTTTGCATGCTTTATACACGTATAATTTTCTTTTAAATGATAATACTGTTGTCTCATAAAGTTGCTTAAATCAACTGCCTAGAGCACAGAATAACTATAGAAATGAACCAAAGATTAGAAAAGCTTTTGGGGGGCTGTTGGGGATCAAAGTTAGGTTTGGATTTGCTTCATAGCCAGAAGTACACATAATAACTAACTGGTTAACTTGGAAATGAAAACTAATGGCTACAGAGACAACCAAATAAACTGAAAACATTTTCAGGGGCAACCCTTATGTATCTGGAAAAATGACTCAAATTTTGTATCCTATCATTGGAGGTAAAGAGGATTGTCTTCATATTTGAAGGACTGTACTATTAATGAGTTATAACTGATATGTCATTTGGTTTTCCTCTCTTTTTTTCTTTTTTTTTTTTTTGGGGGGGGGGATGGAACCTCACTATGTTGCCCAAGACTGGTCTGAACTTGTGATCCATCTGCCTCAGCCTCCCAAGTAGTTGGGATGGGATTATAGGCACATGCTACTGTGCCCAGCTTGTAAATTATTTAATTACTTCCCCAAAACTGAGCTAGTACAGCCTTGCATATATTAATTGCTCTAAGAAGAAAAAATACGGGGACCTGAAGAGGAAGAATCTGATACAATGCCTATACTTTGTCAGGTGATAAGAATAAACTCTCACAGTTAAATATACAAAGAGAATAGGGAAGGAATCTGTTTATGCCAGGATTCTTTCTGTTACCCCAGAAAAAAGATTCATGCCTTCTAGGAATTCATACAACATAAACAAAAAAATCCCAGAGTTTAATGTTTACGAAATACGGATATTTGTAACAAGTGTTCTGTAAGTACTATAGATTATATAATAAGACAAATGACATGTCACAAGGGTAAAACCACTTTTAGATAACTCCCTTTGACAAATACCTACTTTGTTTATTCTTTGGTTGGTTGGTTGGTTTCATTCTGTTTTTTTGAGACAGGGTCTTACTCTGCAGCCCAGGATGGTCCTGAACTTACAGTGGAGCCCAGGCCAGCCTTGGACTCATGGCAATCATCCTGTTTTAGTCTTCCAAGTGCTGGGATTACAGGTGTGTGCCACCAAGCCCAGCTACATTAACCCCTGAGCCATTCCTCCAATTCAAATGCCTAACTTGAAAGGAGAAACTTTTTTCTTCCTCATTTCCCTTATAAACAGTTATGTTAACAAAAGAAAACAGTACTCAGAGCAATTTTATCCAACAGCTATGAATAAAATCTGATGTTAATTTTTGATATCGTATTTGTTACCTTTGAGCAATCAAATTATTCTCTTAAATTATTATCTATTTGTTTGATGGATGTTAAGTCTAAGATGACAGTTTTAAACAAATGTTTTAGCATCATCTATTCTAACATTCTGCAAGCACTTTTAGGTTTGAAGTCAAAAGATAAAACCTTGTTTGCATCTTTTTCAACACTGCTACCAGCAAGTTATATTACAACAAATTGGCCAGAAACAAAACTACTTAGCGACAAAAGGGTGATTATGAATATGAAAAGTATAAATGGGCAAGGAGTGGAGTAGGGAACGGCCTTAGAGACTTACAACAGATCAAAGGAATGATTGTAATTCTCTGAATGGCCTTAGTCAAACTCCAAATTTCCCCCAAAAGCTGTATACTCCTATACAACAGAATGCCAGTTACGTTTTCCCTTTAATTTTAATAACGAAGTTTCAATTACAAAATGAATACAATTGTTTCTAAAAGCATGCAGACAGCTACTGCTAATGATCTCAGTCTCTTTTCTTTTTCTCCCACAGTACTTCTCAAGGCTGTAGTTGTAGAATACCAAACATTCTTAAAAATAATCACTTTTATATCTGGCCACAAGATAAAAGATTAGCCAGATGTTTTCCATTATAAAACTTTTTTCTACTGGTCATTTAAATTTTCTCTATAATACAATCATTTAACATTCAGCTGCAGGTGGTTACTCATAATATCTGCAAAAGAAAAAGTGATAGTACACTAGCCCAAATTCTGAAGGTAAGTGAAAAAATTTGTTGACTTCTTCTGAAAAACAATCATTTTTTTGGATATTGTCACCAGTGACCAATTTTCCTAAATTAATTTTTTATTTGTAAGATATGTTTATTATGAAAATCTAAAGACTAAAGAAGTATAAAAATAAAATTTTCACTGCTTTTTATCTATCCCACATTTATGTGGCTACTTCCAGATCTTTTTCTACTGATGTGAAGTTTCTATACTTCATCTATTACAAATTAAACACTTTGTAACTTAGAAACTTAAACTCACTAATCATTTTGTTACTCTGACATTTAGAAGCACAAAACGGCAGGCGGATATTTTATATATGTATACACAAAACTATATACATGTTCCTAAATGTTCAGTATGGTGGTAGTTGGCAATGAGATTAAACTAAAATTTAAGAACTCCACACTCAAGATATTCAAACTATTCAATTTAAACTGGTGGCACCAAAAGGTAAGTCCTGGGCTAGTGGTCAGAGGAGCAATCTATGGAGTGAATGAAACAGTACCTGTTGAAAAGAATCCTCAAATAGTGTTTTCCTGGTTACTGTAATCTTTATGTGCTGTGGCATGGCCAGTTGCTGAAACAGAATAAAAAACTTGAGTCAACTCTCACCACTAAAATAGGCTATGAAAATGCCAAGAGACCAAAGCCTCACTTTATCTTTGCTTATAGAAACAGACTATGGATCTGAATTTATTTATATTCAATGTTCACCAATACATTTATGAATACCCATGCCGATTACAGGTTATTGAATATATAAGCAACAGAAGAAGACAAGGTCTCATATGCACAGTGCTTAAAGACTCAAATTAATAAATCTTTACTTAATTTTATTCCTAAGACCAGTTGAGGTTTTGATTCTCAGTTAATTACAAGAATTTGAAGTTTAAACATATTTAACATCATAACAATTTGATGAATACATCCACTATATTTAGAACCCATAAAGAAATAATTCAAGTAGTTTGCTTACACACCAGAAGCAGCTGATTGCATTTAGAAAAAAAACCTACTGAATACAACATGCTTACATGTATATGATGTATTTATGAAAATGTACGTACGAAAGTAATTTATAAAACATTAGGGGCTGGAGGAATGGCACGGTGGTTAAAACGCTTGCCTTGCAAGCCTAAGTCCTGAGTTCAATTCCCAGCACCACATAAAGTTGGGCATACTGGCACATGCCTACAATCCCAGCACTCGAGAGGCTGAGGCAGGCGGATCATCCCGAGTACAAGACCAGCCTGAGCTACATCAGTGAGTTCAGGACCAGCCTGGGCTACAGAGTGAGACCCTGTCTCAAATAAACAAGGAAACAACTTATAAAACATTAGGCATGAAAATGGATCGTTATAATTCACACATCAGAAAATATTTAACTTCTAAATGAAGACTTGAACAATTGGAAAGTAATAGGCACTAAGGAAAAAGTGACAATTTTTTAACTGAAATGATTTCAACCTTAATCTTATGACAAACAAGTAAAGAAAGCCACAAATTGTTTAAGTGATAAATATATTTGGCCTAAAAATAGAGGGAAGAGATTCCAATGCTTTCAATTTTATCTGTTTCTCTCTGAGTCAATTATGTTAAAACAACTGTAAAATACAAGCAACATAACAAATGACAGAGTACAAAGATATGGTCCCAATACTAACCTGACACCAGAACCGGAAATACTGAACTTTTGCTTTAAAGTCTCGAACATAAGCTATCTGGGGTCCGTTGTCCCTGGTGAAGAGCAAAGATTAACATGACATATATAGCTATATGCAAACGGTAACACTGAAAAAAAAGTGAATACCAATCCCTCAGTATTTACCAGTCAAATACAAAACACCTAGCATATTCTTAACACACACATGCACGCACACACACACCACCAAATACGCACATGACATGCACACAGTTGTGCACAAGATATGCACACACACCCTATTTTTAAATATTTCCCCAGGAATATTTTTAAGAATAAATAAATAAGATTCTTTGTAGTCAACTAAGTAGTCTGCTACTTAAGACAAAGACTACATTTCTCGGTGTGTTCACTAACTTTATGTCTGGCTATTAAGCTTGAAGTGGAAGTATTGTATGGGAATTTCAGGAAGGCTCCTTTTAAAGAGAACAGAGGTAGCTGAGACTGTGTTTTTATTTTTACAACTGCAGTTTGCCCTTCCCTGTACTTCAAGCCTGGACTCTGAAATTGATAGCTAAAATTTCAAGTGCTACCACAGACCATGAGTGACAAAAAGGACAAGCCATCACGACTGTGCAGCAGAACAAAAGAAAAGAATCCTAGACCACTCATGATGCCACTGGGGTTTCCAACTAGCCCTGGACTTCATTCTACCAGACTACCTGGGTTTTTTTTTCCCTCTACATTAACTTTAATTTCACTTTTTTTTTTTTTTTTTTTGAGACAGGGTCTTACTAGGTAGTCCTGGCTGGCCTTGAACTCACCGCAAAACTCATAATTTCATTAATACCCAACTAGTCTGATTTATCAATTTCTGCTTTAAATACAGAAGCTTCTAATATGCAGAAGCATTAAACTGAAAGATAACTGAGGATGAGCACAGCCCTGACAAAATCACAGAGACATTACTAGAAAACTGTAGACTGCTATCTCTTATGAACATCAACACAATAATCCTCAATAAAGTATTAGCAAAAATACTTTGGTGGACTATTAAAAGGATTAATATTTTAATCCTTTTGACTCAGTAGAATTCATTTCTGGAATGTAAGAATAGTTCAACAGATGAAAAATCACTGTAATACATGATCATATTGGTTGACACAGAGAAAACATTTGAAAAAAATGTCATCTTGCCACTTTTTTCTAAAAAAAAAAAAAGTATTACGTATCTAGGCTGGCCTGAAACTTACAGTCTTCTTGCCTCAAGGGATAAATTATAAAAGTTTTCCCACTGAGATTAGAATCTTGACAAGAACACCTATTTTTGCTACTTCTAGCCATCATGTTATTGGTAGTTGGTACCAGAACAATTAGGCAAGAAAAAGAAATAAAAGGGATCTAAATTGGAAAGAAGTAAAACTATCTCTTTTTTTGCAGATGGTATGATCTTATATACAGAAAACACCTAAAATTCTACATAAAAAAGTGCTGGGATGTGGGGCTGAACGAATGGCACAGCAGTTAAAGCCCTTGTCTTACAAGTGGAAGGCCCTGAGTTTAATTCCCCAGCA
>PVKB01001865.1:239549-348658 GCA_004027205.1 Ctenodactylus gundi
AAAAAAAAAAAAAAAAAAAAAAAAAAAAAAAAAAAAAAAAAAAAAAAAAAAAAAAAAAAAAAAAAAAAAAAAAAAAAAAAAAAAAAAAAAAAAAAAAAAAAAAAAAAAAAAAAAAAAAAAAAAAAAAAAAAAAAAAAAAAAATTGTTAGGATGAGCAAATTCAGCAAAGTAGCAGAACATAAAATCAACAATTCAAAAAGTTGCTACAAACCTATGGTAATCAAAAAAGTGTGGCACCAACATAAAGACTAACATATAGACCAGTTAAGTAAAACAAAATACACAGAGTTCTTTCGAAACCTTTGGTTGGATGCAGTGGTACATGCCTGTAATTCCAGCTTTCTGGAAGGCTGATGTAAGAGGAGTGGGAGTTGAAGCTCAGCCTGGGCAACTTAGTGATGCCTTGTGTCAAAAAAAGGGCATGTCTGCGGGAAGGAGGGGTGCAGTTCACTGCATGTAAAGGTCTTAGGTAAATCCCTTTTACTGGGTAGTGATGAAGACTTCATACAGATGGTGAAATAATTTTTGACAATGTTATTGCTATGCTTGGATAAAAAATGGACCCAGGGTAAATAGTATTGGGAGGTGCTGTGGACCTCTAAGAAGTGGGGCCTCTTGGCAGGCTCTTAGGTCAGAGTCTCCAAATCCCATGCCATGAACCACACTAGTCAGTAGCCTGTTAGGAAGTAGGCTACTCAACAGGAGGTGAGTGGTGAGTGAGTGAAGCTTCATCTGGATTTACAGCAGCTCCTATCGTCTGCTTTACTGCTTGAGCTCCACCTGCCATAGATGAGACTTTCTAGTTGCAGGAAAACAAGCTCAGGCTCCCACTACTTCTTCCATGTGAAGTTTGTATAATTATTTCATAAAGTACACAATAACTGTAAACCACTCTCTCATCCTCGTCTGTGAAAAAGTTTTCTCCCATAAAACTGGTCCCTGGTGCCAAAAGGTTGGGCATTGTTGTCTGAGGTCACTGGTGTATGCACTTGAAGAAGATTGGGAGACCCAGGATGCTCATTCTCTCTACTGTGGTTGAAGATGTGACCATTTAATTCATATGTGCAAGGCATAGGCCTCATCAGGCTTATGTTATACTGTGTGGTCTTTCTGAGTCATCAAAATGTATCTCTAGTTTATAAGTAGGCTGTGTCAGATATTTCATTATAGTGATGAAAAACTAGTTAATACATGTATCAGTAGGAAGCAATAGGAAAGGACAACAAATGGTACGAGGAAAAATGTATATCCATATGCCAAGAGTGAGATAGGACCCTTATCCAATATCATGTAAATATCAACTTAAAATGGGTCACACATTTAAATATAATAACTAAAACTGTAAGACATTTAAAGGAAAGCAACACTTCATGACACTGGATTTAGCAATGGATTTTTGGATATGCCCTCAGTGGCACTGGCAACAAATGACAACCAGATCTTCGTCAAAATTTCAAAATTTTGTGTAACCAGTACTATGAAGAATAAAAAGATAACCTAGAGACTAGGAGAAAGTATTTTTAAATGAGCTGGGGATATAGTTCAGTTATACAGTACTTGACTATGATGTACAAGTCCCTAGGTTCTATCTCCAGTACTGGAAGAAAAAACTGTAGGGCCAGGTATGGAGGCACATGCCTGTATTTCCAGTATTCAGGAGGGTGAGGCAGCATGAGTTCCATGAATTCAAGGTCAGAACGGGCTATATAGTAAATTCAAGGCTGGCCTGATATACACAGTAAAATTCTATCTCAAAAAAAATTTTAAATCATGTCTCTTATAAGGGATGAATACTTAAACTATGTTTATATTTAACATAACAATGTTTTCGGCCCGTGATGGAACACACATAAGAACAGTGGTGCCACAAAAGTATAATGGAGCTGAACAATTCCTATTGCCTAGGGATAATGTAGCCATACAGCATACATGACTCCAGGTTTACGGTGATGTTGATATAAATATGCCTACTGCTCTGGCAGTCCACGAAAAGTACAGCACATAGTTATGTATACTGCACAATACTTGATATTCTCCTGAGCTTGATTTAATTTTGTGCTTTGTTCACTGTGGCCCTCAAAGCAAAAGACTCTATCATCTAGACTGGTACATACACTAAACAGTTCAGGTGTGTGGGAAGTTAACTATCTAGGTTTATCTAAGTACATGCTGTGATGTTTGCATAATGATGGACTTCTTGGAACATAACTTTCACTAGGTGATTCAGGACTGTCTACAGAGAATTCCTAAAATGCAAGCAAAAACACTAAACAACTTGACTGAAAAGGGTGACAGACTCAGTGAACAAAGACTTTACTGGCTAGCCAACTCAAGAAATAGTAAAGATTTCCATTCCTTGCTAATTCAGATCTCTGTATCAAAATTTGAGAGTTTAGTTTACTTTTAATCCTACAATGTTTAAAAAACTTACAGGGCAGATTTTCCTGTGCGGGGATCTATGTAAGTAGTTGTTCTTCTGTTGTGGTCCACAAAATAAGGAATTCCATCCACTGTGAATCTCATTTCCCAGCCTTCAGGTAAGGGCTTTTCGTTTAACTGACTATAAAACATAGGAAAAAGTATAAGCATAAGTACAGAAAATAAAAATACTAATAAACGTAGCATAAAGTATTTTTTAAAACTATGTCCAGTACCCTCAATTCTGAACTTGACATCACTATCTAGACATTGCATACACATTAAGCTCAGCATCACAGCCTCAACATTAAAAACCAACCTCTACTCAGTTCTTTACCAGATTGTTGGCTAATGTTCTCCCATGTGCCTAAAAACCCACTGTAAACTTTCACGGTAATTAAGCTCTACCCATTCTGCCTTAAGAAGTCTACACATCCATCCATATATTGCACCCGTCACCATCCTCTGACTTCATTCATCGTTTCTAACCATTCTAATCTAAGTGGGTTTCTTTGTCTCCAGTCTCACTCTCATCCTACTCTTAATATTTCTAACAGAGCATCTTTCTCACGTGAGATCTTACCAAGTCAGGTCTCCCTTCAGAATGCAATCAATTGTTCTATCCCTACCAGTGATAAAGATTTACACTCTCCCATTTGGCATTCACTCTAAAACTATATTATTAAAGTTCTACTTCAGATTTATTTCTACACCCATACATACTTTTTTCCATGAATCCTGTAATTTCATGAAGCTTCTCCCTTGGTCCCAAATCTGCTTCTCTATTATTCTGTGAGTATATCTCAGAAGTTTTATATAAAGTATTCCTATTCACTTCTTTAATACCTATCTTTATACCTTGAAAACTCTGTGATCCTGGGCAAGCTGTTTAATCTCTCTAAACTCCAGTATCTTTATCCATAAAACAGACATTAAAATGTCTATGCAGCAAGACTGTATGAGGAATGAGATAAGTAAAAAGTTTAGCATAAGGCAAGCTCTCAAGTCTTCATTATTACTTCAACTACTACAGATTCATTTTCTTCACATCTTTTAAAGTACTTTTACATACTGCTAGCATACCATTTATCATGTTTCAAGATATGCGTCTGTCAACAACTTCTCACCTGGTAAAAATTACCGAAGTTTTATAAGAGGAACGAGATTATAAAGCTACAATGACTTGTAGATACAAGGTGACTTGATTTTAATCTTCTATACATTAAAATAACTGAGTGACTAGCATAAATATCCAAAAACACTTCCTAGTGAACATAAGAATATTTCTACATTTCAAAATCTTATAGCAGAGTGAGTAATAAACTACCTTGTTTGCTGTTTTGTGTATTTTGAAACAATGGCAACCAGTTTTTCTAGTTGGTTACTGTAATAAATTAGCTTCTGTACATTTGTGCCAGTTCATTTTTTTCTATTTACAGGTTCAATATTTTCATCTGGTAGGTTTGGTATGATCAAAAAGAATGAAAATGTCGCATCAGAAGGGATGATAGGAAGCATCTAAGTTCACTACTGGAGATAGCTGCTACTGCTATTAGGAGTGTCATTTTCCTCAAGGGCACTTCAGAAAAACCATATCCTTGAGTCATATTTTGCAGAATACACCAAAGGGTTAAAAATATTTAGCTGTATTCATATAATTCAATACAAATGTCGTGTAAAATAGAGTACCAAAAATATAAAAAAGGTTTTTCTTTTGTTAAAATTATAGTTGCAAGATAGGCTTAGTAACAGTTTTCCTACAAACAAAATAAAGAGAGAAGGAGGTCATTTGTACTATTTGTTAAAATGGATACTAATTTAGCTCTAAAACTTTAAAAGTCCAAGGGAAAAATCAAAATGGTGGTAAATTTCAGAAAGACGATTTGTTCAATTCTAGCCTCACAGATGAGTTTTTTGCTGTTATCTTTGAGATTATTAATCTTTTTATGAAACTGAATATATTTAAGTTAAATGCACTAACTTCATAAAAACCACTGTCATTTACTGGTACTCAGAATTCTGGATTTAAAGAGTCACTTGATTTTTTTATGCCTTTAGAATATAAATTATCAAAACATTTCAGCCATGGACTATGTGTCACAAATAATCAGTCATTCCCAAAGAGAGGTCTGGACTTTGCTCTCAACTACTCTGAGGTGATCTGGCAAGAGAACTGTGCTTGTCAGAAGTCTTTGTCTGGCACTTTGACCAGTAGACAGTCAACTATGTTATTGGAGGCTGTGACATGCTACATCACTTCTGATCCCTGCAGATTAGGTCTTATTCTAAACCTCCAGGAAGGGACAAAGCTAAAATGTTAGCCAAAAGGGCAATATGTGATCACACCCCAATAACAATTCTAGGTATCAGAGACTTCTCTGCTTGACAACACTGAGCACTGAAGCACAGGGTTCCATATCAACGTGGGTTATCTGCAGCCCTCCCAGATCCACTTTATGCATCTCCACCTTCTGCTCATCATGGTGTATATTCTTGCTCTTTACATATAACTGTACGTATAACAGGCTTCAGTGAATTCTGGCAGACAGGACTTAAACATAAGTCCCAGACTTCTGATTGTCTAAACTGACTGTACAGTGGCTACATTCCTCACAAGATGAAATCACTTTGCAGTCTAATACATAGTAGTATAGACTGTTAGGAACTTGACATGGCTCCTTTGCAAATGCCTATGTTTAAGTCTTATCTACCAGTACTGCAGAACATGATCTTATTTGGAAACAGCATCGCTGCAAATGTATTTGTTCAATATGAAGTCAAACTGAAATATAGTGGGTCACTAGTCATGCAGAACTGGTATTTAATAGAAAGAGGAAATCCAGACACAGACACACGGACAAAGGAAGAGGGCATGTGAAGACTGACATTAGGCAGACACAAGGCAAGCACCACAAGAAGTCAGGAGACAGCTGGGGAACATGTACTTCCCCAGTGCTTTCAGAGGCACTGCTGACACTTTGAGCTCCAGCCTCTAGAAATATAAAACAATAACACATTTTTATCTAAGCTACTCTATATGTTTATGTTGTTAAACTTGTCCTGGCAAACTATGACAATTATATAAGGTTACTAAGATAAGTGATTATATATACATTGTCATTAAAACATTAGAAAGCCAAACCTGTGATAAGGTATTACTTTAAAATATGTTAACTAGGAAGTTCTTTTAATGATGTGTTAATATTTTGCAATACCTATATACAACCATAGTAGGATATTACTGATTTCTACCAGTAGCAAAGTTCTAGGGACTGCTAATTCTACTAAGTTGTAGCCTATACTCATAATAGAATAAAACAGTAATTTTAGGCAGAAGTAAAACTAAATATGTAATTTTTCTTCCCTCTAAATCACATACTTCAATTTTTTTTTTTTTTTTTAAAGAGACAAGGCCTCATTCTGCAGTCCAGGCTGATCCTGAACTATGTTAGCCCAGGCTAGCCTTGAACTCACAACAATCCTCCTGCGTCAGCCTTCTGAGTGCTGGGATTACAAGTGTGCACCAAAATACCCAGCTTATGTGGTTGATGCACATCAAACTCAGAGGCTTGAGCTTGCTAGCCATGCAGTCTTTTTTTTTTTTTTTGGAGACAGGGTCTCACTCTGTGGCCCAGGCTAGCCTTAGATTCACAGAAATTCTTCTGCCTCAGCCTCCTGAGTGCTGATATTACAGGCATGTGCCACCACACCCAGTTTTGTGGTGCTAGGGAATCAAAACTCATGACCTTGAGCTTGCTAGGCAAGCGACTGAGCCAGCCCCCTAACCAAGCATTCTAACTACTATTCCTCCAGCCCCGTATACTTTAATTTTGTACAATTTATTCAGTGATCCCAGAGGAAATCTTGCTTTGAAATTATTACTCTGGTATTAATAATAAATGTATATAAGCAAATAAGTAAATATATCTCATCTACCAGTGAGTTTTTAATACTCTCAATAAACAAATGTTTCATAACCAAGATGTGATATGTATATGCACCAATTCCTGAAGACGAACATAATTATATATTGCAAATACACACTAATAAAAATAATATTGGAAGAAATAAACTTCACTACACATGAACATAATAATTCGTCTCCTTCCAAAGTATATATGTGATTAATATTTAAAGCCTTTGGAAAAGAAAATATGCAACTGAGTCAGAAACAAACAGTAGTTAAAGAGGTTACACATACACTAGTAATTAAAAGTTCTTACCCTTGACTTCTGGGATCTTCCCATTGTGTAATTCGAGTGTTGTGATTGACAAAATACACTCTGCCATTGCTATCAGTTCTCTTCTCTTCGTTGTGAACAAACAAAGTAAAACATTAATGTCGGCTTCCTCAAATGTAAAACAAATAACTTACTTTGCACTTCTCATTACATTGCTGACTTTATAGTTTGTATTTCACATCTTTATAAAAAGTTAAATTTGTTATCTGACTATTGAAAGCACAGACGTATTAAAGTTATAAAAATACTATTATATCCTAAAAGCTAAGCTGACTTAATTTACAAATTCTTCCCCACAGGATCTTTCAGATCTGTTGAATCAACAGCAGCAAATTAACAGTTGTTTACCTTTTCACACACAACCTCACTTACTATATGTTTGTCTGTCTGTCTGCCTATCTGTTTCTATTTTTATTTATTTTTTGTGGCTTGAATCTGGGCATGGATTCCAAGGACTCCCCATTTGAGACCAAGACTCTCTCAGTAAGCTATATTTTTAGCCCAATCTTATTTTTTTAATTGCCTCAGTGAGTATGTGATCTAATTTTTTAATTTTCAAAAAATTTTAAATTTTTATTTATTTTTTGAGACAGGATCTTGTTCTGTCGTCCAGGCTAGTCTTGAACTCACCTTGTAGCCCAGGTTGGCCCTGAACTCATGACAATCTGCCTGCCTCAGCCTCCATGCCCAGTCTATGTTGTGCTGGGGAATCGACCTAAGGCCTTGTGCTTGCTAGGCAAGCACTCTAACCACTGTGCTATTTCTCTAGCCACTGTGGTTTTATTTTTATCCCAAAGATGGATGAAGAAAGGAAGGAAGAAAAAAAAGGAAGGAAGGAGGGAAGAAAGGTAGGTAGAGGAAGTGGGAGAAAAGGGAAGAAGGAGAAAGCATGGCACAGCACTCAGGTTAAAAGATCTATCCAATGCCTCAGAATTGGGTAGAGGCGGTAAGATGGAAACACAGGTTTCCATTCAGGGATTTTTTCCCCATGCCACATCACTTCATTTCTTAATATACAACTAGAGCAGTGGGGTTGAAGGGTAACCCATTTTCTTTATTATGCAGTGCTGGGGATCTTACCCAGAGGCTGTGCATGTTATGCAGGAGGCCAGCACCCTACCGCTGAGCCACACTCTCAGCCCTCACAAATTATTTTTATACATATATGTATTTCCTTAATATACCCAATTCCAAAATATTAAGTGTTTACACAGTATGATGGAACAAATAGAGAATGTTAAATAACTTTTAAAATTTTTATTATATTAAAAGATACATTGCCATTAATCCCCTCACACTACTCCTCCTTGCTTTGAACACATCCCACCATTTTTGGCACTTCCTAAGGCAGTTCTGGAAGTCCTCTTTCATAAGCATCTTTATGTATGTATGTATGTATGTATGTACTTTATATTTATTTGAGACAGGGTCTTGCTCTGTATCCCAGGCTGGTCCTGAACTCATTACGGAGCCCAGGCTGGCCACCTCCTGCCTTACCTTCCTGACTGCTGGAATTAACGGCATGCAACTCCACACCCAGCTTATGTGGTGCTGGGAAACTGAACTCAGGGACTTGTGCTTGCAAGGCAAGTGCTTTAACCGCTGTGCCATTCCTCCAGCCCTTTTCATATGCATCTTTAGCTATACTGTTATGGTCGCCTTATGTCCTGAATGCATTTCAAATGTTCCCCTTTTGATGTTGGGGAACAGCCAGAAGTTGTACAGTGCCAGTGAATGAGACAGTAGATGATGAGGACACACTAATATTTTCATGAGACTGCCCTTCCATTAGATGGCATTAGGCAACAGTATTCACCACTGCTAGGAGTCAGTGAGGGCCTAACACGAAAGATATGTATTCTCACCCCTGGCTCTTCCCTGACTACTCTACTTCCTGTTTTGCCATGCTATGAAGACCTTTCTTGTCCCTTGGTCAAGACTTGTGCCCTTGCTAGCCAAACATGAATGGACAGAGACCTCTGAACTGTGAGCTGAAATAATTCTTGATTTGTGTGTGTTGGGTACTGTGTTCCAGTTACAAAAGTGACCGAGCCACTCATATTTTTTGACCATACCTTGTAAAGACACTCAAGAAAAAAGAGTTCCAGGACTGCTTCAGAAAGTGTTAAGAAAGATGGGATAAGTATGTCTGAAGAATACTCTGAGAGGAATTAACTGGTAATGTACTTTTTATTGTAATAAAATTTTTAATTTAAAAAGTTCCCATACATTGTGACCCACTGCACATAGTAATTTTGTACATATGGACTGAGCTGTAAGGCACAGTTACCTAACTCCTGCATCCAAAAAGCTGTGGCTTATTGCCCACCCGTCCCTTGCTTTCACACTCAGATTTTACCTGCTTTCTGAGCTTTCCCCATGAAAGTTTAGCCATCCATCATCCTCTCTTTTAATAACCAAATCAAATCAAATAGTTTTACACTTTAATATTTAGCTCTGCTCTTTTCTTTTTGTAAGCTCTGCATCATTAAGCTACTGATTTCTCTATTCTATTACCAATTAATTGTTCCAGAGATGGAACCCTTCTTATATGTGAATTTTCTCATTTGGCCAAAATGTCCCAAAGTTAATCACTGATGTAATCAGTGTATGAAGTGCATACAAACTTTTGAAAAAAAGTACTAGTTCTAAAAATTAGCAAGTTTTATGTTTTGGTCTCACGATGTCAATAAAGGGAATCAGCCTCAGATGGAGGCGGCAAGGTGTGGAATAGGTTTATTTAGAAACAAAAGACATAGGGGTTAAAACTCCTACTATCGAGGAAGGGATTCCAAGAAAGGTTGCTCAGAATTAGCAAGTTTCAAATAAAAATTTTAATTCCATTTGATAAAGTTATTTTTTATGTTCTGTGGTTGGAAAAACTGACACTCATTTTTAGATCTTTCTCTAAGCAAGATATTACAGGATGAGTCTCAGGACAAATCATACCTTGTCAAGCTATATAACAAAAATGTATTTCCAGTCCAGAGTCTATTATTTCAAGTAGTAATGATGTGATGGGTTACAATGGATACATCAGTGAGTATCATCTTATCTACCCTTGACATTTCAACTACCTGCTATATCAGCCAAGCCTAAAACCCAAGTGTGTTTAACATACAGAAAAATGGAATTCTGTGTCTTGTGATGTATTCTGAAATATTAACACAGACTTCACTAGGTTTCTGGAGAAACAACTCTAGAGTTGTCTCCTAAGCAGAAATAAGCACCCTCAATGTTACAGTTCATATTTGTTGACAGCAAGGAAGTTCATATCTTGGTAGTTACATTAAACTTTTAAACTTTTAATTTCATTGCAAAATTTAGAACTGTTTTTCTTCTTTAAAGGTGTTTTCATAACTTTATTTTTTTTTTCTTTTGGTAGTGGTACTGGGGATTTAAACCAGGGTCCCTGCATACTAGGCATGAGCTATACTACCTCTAGGCTCGTAAAATAATTTTTATAACCTAAAAGTAATACCCTAAGAGCGTAGCTGACCATATATTCATTTTACTTTTAAGTCTGTTATTCCCCTTCTGATTTCAGGGCCAGACTTTTTTTTTCAAAAATATAGGGAAGATACAATTAATATACTGCTGATATTAGCATTTGTCAGAAGAGGCCATGAAACACAAAGTTTCAGGGCTAGAGAAATGGAACACCAGTTAAAGCACTTGCCTAGCAAGCATAAGGTCCTGAGTTCAATTCCCCAGCACCATATAAAACTGGGCATGCAGGTGCATGTCTGTAATCCAGCACTCAGGAGGCTGAGGCAGGAAGATTGCCATGAGTGTAAGGCTAGCACGGGCTTGGGATACATAGTGAGTTCAGTACCATCCTGGAGTACAGAGTGAGACCTTGTCTCGAAAGAAAGAAAGAAAGAAAGATTTCAAAGATGGACATACTCGAGAACTGAGGGCTCTTCTGCATAATGAGAGGAAGTACTAGAGCTATAGAGTTGATTTTTTTACTTTTGTTGTTGGTTTTTACGGTACTAGAAATTGAGCCCACAGCCTTTGTTGATACTGAGCTGAAGCCCCAGCCCATTTTTATTTTTGATTTAAGAAAGGGTCTCACTAAACCTAGGTTAGGCCCAAATTTGCAATCCTTCTGCCTTAGCCTCCCAGAGCACTGGGATTACAGGATCAGCTGATTTTTAACTTTTTTGAAAACCAACAAACATGATAAGCAATAGTGGTATTACTGAACATCACATCTGAGTGCATGTCACAGCAATTCTTGGCTTTATGAACAAAGAAGTAAAAAACAAAAGCCTGCTGCTATTCTATATTCTTTAAAAACAACTATAAAAATCAGAAAATATACTTGGTAAGCAAACCAGCTATGTAAAGCCTTATTAAACTGCATGTGAAATCAAAATCAGTCTTTGTTCTCTAACCCCTACAGTGTGCATGTGTTAAAAATTCTTTACTGTCAGCTTACAAAGCGGTAAAGTCTAGTCCCAGCACATAAAAATTTGGCAAGGTAATAAGAACAAAGTTAGATTTACATACATATGTTATCACAAAAGCAATGCTGTCAATCCTAAAATGAAAACCCAGACTGTAAACTGGGATTCTATCCCCTGGGATCATAATGAAGTTCAGCTTGGTCTCATCTGACACAGTACAAATGTCACTGGTTCCAAAAGGCATATACCCCAAAGACAGGGAGTCACAGATAAGTGCTCAGCCTGAGCAGTAGAATAATTATGACTTTTAGAAAGCTAGCAGCATATTAGCTTTAGGAATCTGAAGCCTAAAAGTTGGCAGACCATAAAAGAGCAAGGCAAGAAGGTGATAAACTAGACAAGCTGGATCTTTAAAGGCAGTATTTTAAAAACATTGTTTTTGGCTAAAGTAAAAAATAAGAAAGATCTGCATGTTAAGGATAATGGTAAATAAATAAGACAAGGACCAACATGTAAGAAAGCTTTACTAATAAAGATAACATAACCCACAATCCAGGTTTCTGTGTTCTACTACAGCTGCTCTATGAGTAAAATGGTCTATATTTCTGACCAGCACCATAAAACAGGCCATAAGTTTTCTATAATAAAATTTAGGAGATAAAAATACATACCCAGATATACCTTCTAATGCACCAATTTCTGTAACAAGTACACACAATAAATCTAGAAATAATGCCAGGCAAACCATTTCTGTCTAAAAATGCAATCTGACATGTCAGATTCAATGTCTTGTAAGGACAATATCCCTGTCTTCAAGTTGTTCACATTAGCAACACACTGACCACCATAAGACTCCAATAAAGCCAGAAGACTATCAACCTTTGATGGCTGGCCGTGGACTCACAACAATCCTCCAGCCTCAGCCTCCCGAGTGCTGGGATCAGAGGTGTGCGCCACCGCACCCAGTTTATGCGGTGCTGGGGAATAGAACTTGGGTACTTAGTGCTTGACTTAGCGCTTGCTAAGCAAGCACTTTAACCGCTGAGCCATGCCTCCAGCCCTTAACAAAGTTTTAATAACTAAGACATTAAACATACTCAAGAGCATACTTGATGGTGTAGGGGCATAAAGTTACTATCCTCACAAATTCTACTTCCACAATCCTTTAAGATAATGTCAACTTAACCAAATTCTGAAATGTTTTAGAAGAACTAATGTGATTTTTTTTTTTTTTTTTGAGACAGGGTCTCACTCTGTAGACCAGGCTGGTCGGTCCTGAACTCACTATGGAGCCCAGGCTGGCTTTAGACTCACAGCAATCCTCCTGCCTCAGCCTTCTGAGTACGCACACCACCACACCCGGCTTAAGTGGTGCTGGGGAACTGAACTCAGATACTTAGTGCTTGATGTAGTGCTTGCTAACTACAGAGCCATTCCTCCAGCCTCTCAATGTGATCATATCTTCAAAAGCTTTACATTTTGAAATTAAAAATTGAGCAAATATTGTACAGTCTCAATGTATCCTTTAAATAGTTTCTCCCATTGGTGCCATTTTTAATGTAGTCATAGTAAAATATCAAACCAAGAAACAACAGCGGTACACTGCTGTTAACTGCTTGAAGTTCACCATTTTTAAAGGTGAATTCATGCAGATATATACATAATTCTACATATTTTTGCCAGACCAGCAGCGCAGGCTGATAATCCTGGCAATTTCTGATGCCAAGACAGGAAAATTGCAGTTTCAGCCTAGCCTGAGCAACTTAGCAAATTGGTAAGATCCTGTCTCAAACAATAAAAAATGGTTTGGGGATAGAGCTCTGACAAAAAGCATGTGTTCAATCCCAATACTGCAAGCCAGCACGCAAACAGATAACTACATATTTTTATGCCATGTAGATTCATGTAATCATCACCACAATCAAGATGTAGGACTTTTCCATCATCACTTAAGAATCTGCTTACCACCTCTCCTCTGTATACCCAGTTCCCACTTACTGTGTCCTCACAACTACAATCTGTTGTCCATCTCTAATTTTGTCATTCTGACAATGTTAATTTATTTTTTTCTTTTTTTGGTGGCACTAGGAACTGAATGCAGGCCAATCCCACTGAACTAGATCTCCGGGCTTTTAAAATTTTTTTTTTATTTCAAGACAGGGTCTCACTAAATCATTAAGTTGATCAGGTTGAACTCAAACCTGTGATTCCCTTGCCTTAGCCTCCAAGGGTGCTGGGATTGATTACAGGCCTACACCATCAGGCTCGACTATAAATTCAAATCATACAATGTTGCCATGGTTGGAATGTGATGTGAGTGTGGTTTCTTGGGTTTGTGAAGCTTATTTCTCTGTGTGGCACCGCTGGGAGGTACTGGGCCTTTAAGAGGTAGAAATGAGTGGGAAGTATTCGTTCATTGAGGGTGTGCTCTTACAAAGATCTGAAAGTTTCTAATTTCCTGAATTGCCACACAATCTGCCTCTCACATGCACTACCACCACTGGGATGTTACTGACATTAAGTCTTTGCAAGAGTCAAGCAGAAGCCCAATCACAGACTTAACTTCTAGAACTATGAGATATATCTTCTTCCTCATAAACTATCTAGAATCAAGTATTTGAATACATTAACAGAAACCAGATTTATACCGTCAGTTGAAGGCAGCCTGGACAACTTAGCAAGGTTTTTCCTTGAAATCAAAAAACAAGAAAGGATGGGGATGTATTTCATTGCTAGGTCCAGGGTGGGTTAAATCCTCAGGACATCAAAGTCCCTCCCCTTCACCTCTAAAAATACCCCAAACCATCTAATACCCTTGAGGTCCATCCAGAATGTTGTATCAACAGTCCATTCCTTTATAATTACTAAATAACTAGTATTTTTAAACTTCAGAAGAGAAAAACAACTATAATTTCGAAGAAAATTTTATTTTTTTGGTGTGAACAAAGTATTTTATTAAATTAAGTATGTAATTTTCAAAAAGCTTCATAAATTTTAAAAGCAAAATTACAAATATGTTCAATTAGAAAAGTACAGAGCTAATGGCAAAATTACATTTTCTTTATAGGACAAATAAAAACATTTTGTCTCTGATATATGGCCTGAAAATATATTTTCTAGCTGACAGCAGCAATGTTATATCTGAGTAAGAACTTTCAAGGTCAATTTATATATAAATAGGCTCATCATTTGGGCCATTAAAGTCAAACATTCAACTTTCACCATTAAGGAAAATAACAGATCTATCATCATATAACTTGAAGTTGTAAAAGGCTCTTTATGAATAAAACTTTAATTAAAGGAGTAAACTTAAAATGTTATGGATTTTAATGCATATTTGACACTCTGACTTAACATGTCATATTTCTAAACTTTCCCACTATTCACTCAAGCAAACACAGGTTATCATTTATAAACATCTGATTTTTTTAATCACAGGACTTAATTTTTAAAAAAATAAAACCTCATATGACTTACCCCACCCAGGTGGCAAGGGACCAAGAGGATCAAATTCTTTATTTTGTGAAGTTGCAAACAAATCTTGATTCTAAAGAGAACCAAAAAGTGGTAAAATAGTAAATGAATTATTTCAGAATAAGTCCAACTTTTAATATGCCTTCATTGGCAATTTACAACATTCTCTTATATAGTTCACATCTAAGAGACGTATGAGACAATTATTGATATATATTAATATACTTTAGGAGTTAAAAATCTTTACAAACACTATGTAACATTTAAAATTTGAAATGAAAATGATAAATTTATAATTATATCATCTCTATAATCAGTTTTTCTTTTACTACAAATTTTATTATATCAGTAACATAAAAATGAGTAAGATGTAATCTTCCCAAGTCATTTATAATAACAGTACCCAGAGTTATCAAATGAGTGAGAAAAATCTCGCCTTTGTACTCCAAATAGATCACACACAGAACTTGGGACATATAAAGAATAGAGAAGAAAGGTGGGGAAACAGAACAAGCTATAAGGTAAGTAAAAAGAAATAACCACAACCACAAGGTATTACATAAGCCTAGAAGTATACGGAAGACTTTGGAGAAAAGTTCTTTTGCCATTCTCACATTGGTTGAGAGAGGATCAGCTAGATAACAGGAAAGCAGAAGTCAACCTTGGGGAAAATAAGCAGCAAAAGGCCAACAGACTCTTAGAAAGGTTTTTGTTTGTCTGAGACAAGGTCTCACTCTGTAGTACAGGATCTTCAGGAAGCCCAGGCTGGTCTCACACAAAAATTCTAATGAGATTAATGACGGTGGTTTAGTTCAAGCGTATAATAAAGAAGAGATAATTATTTAATAGCTCATTTACAGAAGACATGGTTGAGTCTTTTTTTATTTTGAGTCCTTCTTTATTAAGATAAGTAAACAAATAGACTCTAACCACTTATAAACTAATCTTATCACGGGGGAAAAAAAACTAAAATAGGACAATGAAGTTGATATAACAGAACCATGATTCAATAGTCCATTGTTAAATGGCTGTCTGCTTACTTGTTATATCAGGATCAAGGCCAAGTGTGGGGCCCCATGCTTATAATCCCAGTTACCTGGCAGACTAACACAGATTGCAAGTTCAAGGGCCAGCGTGAGCAAGTTTCTTATATCTTGTCTCACAAAGTAAAAAAAAAAAAAAAAAAAAAAAAAAAAAAAAAAAAAAAAAAAAAAAAAAAAAAAAAAAAAACCCAGAAACAGGAAGTACTGTAGCTCAGCACTCTCTCTAGGTTCAATACCCAGTACAAAAAATTAAAACAAAACAAACAAAAGTTCTAACACTACACTTGGTTTTATCTCTGGAGCCCCATCCCGCCCCCTTCTTATTACAGAAACCAAATCAATTACTTCTTTCTTTTTTTTTTTTCTTTTCTCTTTTTGAGACAGGGTCTTGCTATGTAATCTAGGCTGGTCCTGAACTCACTACGTAGCTCATGCTGGCCTTGGACTCAAGGCAATCTTCCCTGCCACAGCCTCCTGAGTGCTGGGATTACAGACGTGCCCCACCAGGGTGTTATGTGGTGCTAGGCAATTGAATGCAGGGCCTTGTCCTTACCAGGTTAGTGCTTTAAGTGCTGAACAACAACTCCCTCAGCCCCAGAAACCAACTCAACTAATGGTGATTTAAAGAACAAGAACTGTTAACAGTTCTTAGAACACAAGAGCTGTCAATCCTGCTCTTTCTTAACAGTCATAAATTATGAAAAGGAGAGTATTATATATGAGTATTATAAATAGACTGACCTATTATATATGAGGTCTTAAAAGTTTGGAATCTGAAAAAATTGACAGCTCTTTAACACTCAAGCCTATGCCATTGTCTCTCCTTGGAGAGGTTAATTTGGGACATGCACAAATAGGCGAGGAAGAATCATTACATATGTTCATCATCAGTGATGTCAATTCTGAAGCTCAAAATTCAGGGTGTTTGCATCTCTTGCCTTTGTAACCAGGGACAGATCAATAGGGACAAAGAGCATTTCTCAGCAACTTTTTAAAACAGATTACATTAAGAATGTTAAATTCATTCCATTTAGTTCACATCTTTAAAAGTAAAATAAACTGTTTAAATTCTATATGAGTTAAAATTACTCTGTGACACAAACAAAACATTAAGAATACAGAAAATGAATCCTTCTGCCTAAGCCTCCAGAGTGATGGGATTATAGGTATGTGCCACCACACCTGGCTTATGTGGTGCAGGGGAACTGAACTTAGGGCCTCACCGCTGTGACACTTCTCCAGTTCCTATTTATGACTTTAGAGCCTATAAAATTCCTAGCAACAAAAACTGTGTAGCAAAGGAAACACTACTATATTTTGGTGCATTTATCACTATTGCTCCAATATCACCTCAAAAGGAAGCAGGTAAAATGTAAACAATATACTTGTCTGTCTTTCTTCTTCTCTCTCTTTCTTTCTCCCTTTTTGAGAAAGGGTCTCGCCTTGTAGCCCAAGCTGGCCTTGGACTTAACAATCCTCCTGCCTCAGCCTCCTTTGTGATGGCATTACAGGCATGTGCCACCATGCCCAGCATAAGTGGTGCTGGGGAATGAAACTCAGAGGCTTGTGCTTGTGCACTTTAATCGCTATGCCATTCATCTAGCCCCTTTCTCTTTCTTTCTTTTGTTCTTCCTTTGTGGTACTAAGGGGTTAAACCTATGTCCTTTGCTCTGGGCTACATTCCCAACTCTTTTATTTTTTTTACTTTCTAAATTAAAAAAAAAAAAAGGTTTTTTTTGTTTCTTGTTTTTTTTTTTTTTTTACTTTGACACAAGGTCTTGTTAAGCCACTGAGTTACCCAGGCTAGGCCTGAGGTTGTGGTTCTCTTGCCTCAGTCTCCAAGAGTGCTGGAATTAGAGGCATGTTCCATCACACCAGGCTCTTAACCATTTGTTTCTACAAAATGAACGTTTTTATACCCAACTTAGCTTAGTTTTGAGGCCAGAAAATATACTTTACATAATCCTAAAAGGAATCAAATTTCTTCAGTCTCCCCAAGCACCAAATAATTAGGTAAAATTATTCCTTAAATGTTAAATGTGATTCAACTCCATCATTACTTCTCTACAATCACTTAAAAGTTAAGTTCTCCAAAACTAAAATCTTAAATAATCAAGTAAGTTAAAGGCAATACTGAATTTAGAGTTGTTTTAATTCTTCCCAAACAGCTTGGATTTACTTGCTCTACTTTTGTCCATGGATTTCAAGTTGTACTCTTTTTTATTTTTTGATAATAGCACAGGAAATAGGGGTGGACATCAGAAAATTACAGAAAGAACAGACCACACACACAGAATACTCCAGACAAGGTCTAAAAACAGTATCGACCGCAACAACTGGGTTACCATCATTTTACATTCATTTTAGTGCTTTATGTGACAGGAAGGAGAGGTTTAATAACTGAATACTTTTATTATTTATTATAAACAACAAATAAATAGGCTGCTCACCCCATAAATGAACCTCTGGTTAAATTGCTGCATCGCTCCTTGAAGTTGACTACGTTGCAGCTGCCACTGTTCATAGTTCCGAACAGATTCTAATGTTGGTCTCTGCCAGGTGGTTGTTCTTGTGAAATGGTCAACATAATAAATACGTCCCATGTTGTCAACCCGTCGTTCCCAACTAAATCAGAACAAAATCAAACAAATTCAAAAAAACTTGTGAAACAGATACCTGAATTTACCTTGAGAAAATCTTTCTCTCTTGAGACAGAGTCTCACTCTGTAGTCTAGGCAGGTCCTGCATTTACTAACTCACTAATCCTATCTCAGCCTTCTGAGTCCTGGGATTACAGGTGTGCGCCATGAGGACTGGCTTATGCGGCACTGGGGAATTGAACTCAGGGCTTCGTATTGGCATTCTAACCACTGTGCTCTTCTTTCAGCCCAGAGAAACTATTTCTGATTCAGCTACAGTCTTTTATACATTTTTCAATCGGCCTAGAAATGAATTTAAAAGAACTGTTTTTCCTTTCTTTTTTTTTTTTGTAGAATAACAGGTCTTTCTTCGTGTATATACAAAAGGAAAGAGGGATGAAAGCTCCCACTATTTGAGACTGTGTTCCTGAGTGGGTTGCCCCCTAAAATGACTGTTTCTAAAAATTTATTTCTTAAAAGTCCTTAAGATATATTAGGCAGGTCTTTAAAATGCAATGCATAATCACTGATAAGTCTCAAAGAGTCAAAGTAAAAAATTCTGCTTTTTCCCTAGAGATGTTTATTATGTTATAAACAAAATAGGGACACAAACTGTATACACAGTTTCCACAGGTAACAACGTACTTCTGCATAAGAACAACTTTTCTACTACAGTAAGTTTTTTCTATTGTTTTTGAGACATGGTCTTATTCTACAGTCCAGGCTGATCCTGAACTCACTATGTTGCCCAAGCTCACCTTGAACTAAGAATAATCTTCCTGCCTCAGTATTCTAAGTCCTGGGTCACAGGTGCGTGCCACCACGCCTAGTTTGTGGTGCTGGGTAATCAAACTGAGGATCTTGCCTAGCAAGCACTCTAATTGCTATGCTATTCCTTCAGACTCAAGAAAATGTTGAGAACAATAACTTGACTTGCACCCAGTTGGCTGGTTAAGGTTTTTTCCAATTCTGATACTATAAATAAAATATAAATACCCTTAACACAGGAAACTTTTTTCTTCCGTTGAACTACCTCTCCCTTTCTCTCTCTCTCTCCCTCTCCCTCTCTCCCTCTCTCCCTCTCTCTCTCTCTCTCTCTCTGAAAGACGGTCTTAACTCTGTAGCCCAGGAAGGACTTTAATTCATGACAATCTTCCTGCCTCAGCTTCCTGAGGGCTGGGATTACAGGTGTATGGCACCACACCCAGTTTTATGCAGTGCTAGGGTATTGAACTCAGGGCCTTTGCACTTGCTAGATGACAGCTTTGACCATTGTGCTATTCCTCCATCCCTGAATTATTTCTGTTTCTTTTGTTTTGTTTTGATTATTTGAGACAGAGTCTCGCTCTGCAGTCCAAGCTGGTTCTGAGCTCACTATGTAGCCCAGACTGGTCTCAAACCTCAAACTCAGGGCAATCCTTCTGCCTCAGCCTTCAGAGGGCTAGGATTACAAGCATGCATCACCATACCCAGAATATGTGGGGCTAGGGACTTGAATTCAGATACTTAGCACTTGCTAGGCAAGCACTTTAACTGCAGAGTTACTCGTCCAATCTCCCTGAATTATTTCTTCAGAATAAATTTTCTACAGGAAATTACTAAGGTTATATGTATTATTTTAGCACAAAATAGTGCCTTTTAATGTATGTATTTAAGATTTTTCCCACGCTTGCTAGAAACTTCCCTGTGAATTAAAAAATTTTTCCTGCAAATCATTCTATATAACAAATACTTAATACTGTGTGTTAATATATTCTTAACTTGCTCTAGTATTTTGCAATGGCTTTATATTAGTTTTTATAGAAAATTATCTTAATAGTATGATAGCTGTAATTTTTATTCAGTTAAATAATTACTCTCGAAGAAGTTAATCCTAAAATTTTGATTGCTCTGACTTGGATAAATGCTCAGGCAAAAAAAAAACTGAGAGATGTTTATTTTTCCACTTATTCTTTGGGGTCCTAGGCTTGACTGCAGAGCCTCACACATGCTAGATACCCTCCATAAGGAATATCTAAAGAACTATAGAAGAAAAAGTCAGATAGATATGAGTCAAAATATACTCATCTACCATGTTCTGCATTGACTATATAGCCCCATTCTTTCTATACTGCACCTACCACAAAGTGAAGAGGATAAAAATAGGACCACAAGGAAGAGGGAAGTAAAGAATGAAGCAAAGACTGGGTACTGACAGAACCCATATATCTAATAAACATAGTTTTGAAAAAATTCAAATGCTTACCCAGGAGGTAGAGGTTCAGGTCTATCCCACGTTGTTCTTTTTTCAACGTGATCTACATAATAAACTCGTCCATGCTGGTCCACTCTCTGCTCCCAACTTAAATATAAAATTAAAAAGACTAGTAGGCCACCTGTGTGAGTAATCCGGCTTGTTAATCCTGCCTTTGCTTTTTCGCTTAAAATAACTATTACAGAACCGAAGAAAATAAGTATGCCAATTCATAAAAATAGCAATAGAATTACAACAAAGTCAAGAAATATCTTCTGTGAATGACACACACACGAGATTTCTTCTACATAAATATCCTTTCTAGGAGACAACTTGGATTTGCAGTCTTAAGGTCAGTCCACCTAAGAGAACAAAGTCACTTTTAATTTGCTCAGGCTATATTCAGGACTGGAATGGTATAGAATGCCATAATTAATGTTATAAAACCTCAACAAACATTAACTTCACTGAAGGCCAATAGTCTGGTTGATTTCTACAAAAAATAAAATCAAAGAATAAGCTTTTACCCTAGCCCAGTACAGGAAGAAAGTTTGCAGATTGGCCAATACAAAAATTTTGTCTTCTTGGTAGGTTTATCCCCAAAGTAATGAAGACAGGAACAAAGCATCACAGCTCAGGAATACAAATGACTTTTTTTTTTTTTTTTTTTTTTTTTGAGACAGAGTCTCACTCCAGTCTGGTCCTGAACTCACTATGGAGACCAGGCTGACCTCGGACTCACAACAATTCTCCTGTCTCAGCCTCCTGAGTTCTGGGATTATGACCGTTTGCCACCACGCCCAGCTTATGTGGTGCTGGAGAATTGAACTCAGGTACTTAGCACTTGACACAAACTCTTTAACTGCTGAGCCATTCCTCCAGCCCCATCAATCACTTAAAAGAATACATTTTTTTAAGTAAAAACAACCTTCAAATTTAGCCCACTACAAAGACTTTCAAAAAGAAAAACAATCAATCAACATAAATATTATAATGTATATAATAACTGAAGTTCTAATCATGACAGTTTAATAAGCTATTCAATTAATTATGGTCAGCATTCTGAGCTCTAGATTAATTTTAATAACACAATGCACATAAAAAAGTTACTATGTGTATACATTTTCTCAGATTAAATTATCTATTTATATTTATTATCACTTTCCTATAATGACCACTTTTTGATTAAGAGGGGTTTTCTTCCCCCTCAAAAAAAGAACAATCTGAACTAAGTGGTTATTCATTACTTGACCTTGGTTCAAAGTCCTTCAATTAAAAACAGTATTTTAGGGATTGACGAAATGGCTCAGCAGTTAAAGCGCTTGCCTATCAAGTGCTAAGTCAAGCACTAAGTACCCGAGTTCAATTCCCCAGTACCACATAAACTGGGCATGGTGGTACACACCTGTAATCCCAGCACTCAGGAGGCTGAGACAGTAGAATAGCCGTAAGTCCAAGGCCATCCTGGGCTCCACAGTGAGTTCAGGACTATCCTGGACTATAGGGCAAGACCCTGACTCAAAAAATAAATAAATAATTTAAAAAAAAATTTAAAAACCAGTATTTTACTTTGTACTGGAAAGAAGGAGGGGGTATTGCAAACATAGTGAGCTTGTACCCAGAGACCACCATGCTTAGTGAAATGAATCAGACATGGATGGTTAAATACTGCATGGTTTTCCTGAGAAAAACCAAACTATAAGTAAATGAGCAAAATAAAGGTGTGATGGAAGAAAACAGGATGATAGGTTTTATGGAAAGGAAAAGGAGATGTGGTGGGGTGGGGGAGGAGCAGTAAAAGGATCAAAGTGTGATATATATGCACCAATTTCTCAAGCTGAATATTATTATTATGTATCAAATATGGTGAGCTTTCTTTGACCTAAGACTTCTAAAAAATCAATTATAACTGCTTGAAGACAGTTATTGACCAAATGTACCACTATTTTCCTAAATAACGAGTACATGTAGATACCTAAAAAAAATGTCAACCAAGAAAAGTTGCTTACCCAGGTGGTAGAGGAGCTTGAGTCACAGGATTTAATGGCCTAGGGCCTGACCCTCCAGATATAGTGAGAGGTATTATTAATCCAGACGTTGCTCCTTCGGCTGTATTTGTGTTTGTAGGCAAAGAACCTGTACTAGATCCATCACTTTCAGAAGTGGCGGAAGGTGATCCATTGACAGATGCTACAGAAGATTTGGAGAAAATAGAAAAAAAGAAAACTTTTTACTTTGTGAAACCTAACAGCATGATAGAACTTAACTTTAAAAATAAAAATAATGCATGACAAAATTTAAGGTTTGAATACACAGGCAAAAATTACTTTAAAGAAAATAATAGGAAAAAAGCCAATGCGTTCCCTTAATGGGACTACATAATTTCTTAGCTCCTATCTATCCTGTATCTCATTATCAATACAAGGCACATACATATTGTGATTTTCTGATACTATAGGACACAACACTATTTTTTGTAGTTCTGATAAGACTCAGGGTCTTGTGCATACCAGGCAAGTGTTGTGCCACTTAACTATAAAAATTTGTGGAATAGAAAAACATTCATATTTATTGATATTATATGTTCATTTTGTAATTTTCAGATCCTTACTCTTATCTTTCTTACGAAACTGAAGACTACAGAATAACAGTTTGCTTTTATTTTTGTTTTGTGGTGCAGAGGATGGAACCCAGGGCATGGTACCTGCTAGGCAACTGCTGAACCACTATGGATGGCACAGGCCAGTCCTTTTTATTTGGAGATGGGGGTTTCATTAAGTTGGCCAGGCTGGGCAGTTAACTGAAGTTCTCCTATCTCAGAGTTCTGAGTAGCTGGAATTACAGGTTAGTACCATCATGGCCAATTAGGAACCAATTTTTGATACTGGTTATAATATAAATTATATGATTAGTAAGCAATAATCTTACAAGTAAAAGATTAAAAGCTCATTACATCATTGGGAAATACTTGTTGACAGGACAATTTCTGGAGGAAGAGTCATGAATACTATGAGAAAGAGATATGTGATCTTAAACACTTAGGGAATACTGTGAACACAATTAGCCATGAAGAAGGGGAACATAAGTGCTTATAAAAATGAACTGTGGACAACCAGTTATCTTTCTAATAATAACTGGCTTAATTACTTTGTATTCCCTACTCACATGCTAGGAGGGAAATAATATAAAAGATTTGCTTTGGCTAATCAGAAAATATAATATTCTACCTATAAGTGTTTACATTATTACTTCATTTTAAAGTATGTTCATTTGTATTTTTTTTACTTTAGAATTTAATTACCATTTACTAAACTGGCACTTAATAACTGTCTTTTTAAAGAATCAAATGGGAATAAGAATACAGATTCTTGATTATAAGATGTGTTCAGGGGAATGGGCACACAGCTCTGTAGTTAAGAGTGCCTGCCTAGCACAAGCAAGGCCTTAGGTTTGATTCTTAGCACCACATAAAAATCAGCTAGACACAGTGATGCACATCTGTAATCCCAGCACCCAGGAGGCTGAAGCAAGAGTATTGCTGCAAGTTCAAGGCCAGCCTGGGCACTACATAATAAGTTCAAAACCAGCCTGGACTACACAGCCAGACCCAGGCTTTAAAAAAAAAAAAAAAAAAAAGACATGCTTACGTCACACATTTAGAAACCATGTAAAAAGTTGTAATCTCATCTATATTACCTATATATAGCACGTATAGATTTTTCATTCTCAATAGAGCATTTAGTTACTTCACTCCTGAAAGAAAAAGTTAAGAGAACAAGCATTTCTTGGGTTTTTGTCGTTTTTGAGACAGGGTCTCCCTCTGCAGCCCAGGCTGGTCCTGAACTCACTATGGAGCCCAGGCTGGCCTTGGACTCAATAGCAATCCTGCCTCAGCCTCCCTAGAGCTGAGATTACAGGTGTGCACCACCATGACTGCCTTAAGTGGTGTTGAGGAATCAAACTCAAGTATGTAGTGCTTGACTTAGCACTTGCTAGGCATACACTTTAAATGCTGAGCCATTCCTCCAGCCAAGGCATTTCTTGATTATTTATAGAAAGATCATTCTTCACCAAATCATTTTTTGGGGGTGCTTGGGGATGTAACCCAGGGCCTTAGCACTATGTTATATCTCCCAGTCAGTTTTTTGGTTTTGATTTTGAGATACAGTCTTACTAAGTTGCTGAGTTGTCTTACAAAGTACTTCGTAAGTATTAACTTACTAAGCTGTCCAGGTTTGAACTTGCAATACTCCTGGCTCAGCCTCCCAAATTGCTGGCTCAAAATCTTAAGTGTAAAACACAGCCAGGAAACTAACCTAAAAGGGTCTCCTGATGTTTACTTGAGGATCAATGCCCAAACGGAACACTATTTACAAGACAGTCCTGAGGGCTACAGTACATACCTGGTCGACGTGGGGTAGGTGGAGGTGGTCGTGAAGGTCTTGGAGGTCTGGAGGGTTTGAAGCCACCATTTGAGAGTGATGGAGAATTGTTGCCATTGACTCTTCTGTTTTCACCAGACCCTGAATCTTCTGGTTCATCTGATCCATTTGTGTTCACTCTAGGTAAGAAAGAAAAGAAAAAGGAAAAGAAAACAAATGCTCTTTAAATTTAAGATAAAAACAGAAGACTGGGCTGGAGGAATAGCTCAGCCATTAAAACCCTTGTCTAGTCTAGCAAGCACAAGGTCCTGAATTCGATTCCCCAGCACCACCTAAAGCTGAGTGTGGTGGTGCACACTTGTGATCCCAGCACTTGGGAGGCTGAGGTAGAAGAAGGACTGCTGTGAGTTTAATACCAGTCTGGGCTACAGAGTGACTTCAGGACCAGCCTGGATTGGAGAGAGAGAAAGACACTGTCTCCAAAAAAAAAAAAAAAAAAAAAGAAGGCCATGTTGTAGGAGCTTGAGAAGTTTCCTAATTTTAGGCCACTCTTATCAAATATATGAAGAGCTTAAGAGTTAAGTCTTATATAACCTCCTGAGTTTATCTAGACATAGAAAGAATGCTTTTCAAACTCATCGTTTTAAAGATAAGTACTCTAATAAAAGCCAATGCCCAGGAGGAATTATGTTAAATACAAAAGATACAGTCAAACTGTCAGGCAAAAACGTAGACACAGTTAGTTCCCTCAAATCATTTACAACAGTGATTCACTTGGGATAATAGCATTGATTATAAACAGCAGGAAGCTGGGATTCTAGCAGTGTCCTTGAAAGAAACTTACGCTTAGAGTACAAAGGTTTCATAAATAGTGTGAAAAAATACTTGCAGAAAAAACAAATACCACTAGCATACAATGGAGCACATTATGAGCATATAAATTCTACCACTTCGCTACTTATGAATGCAAAGCTACAGGATTACTTGGGATACAGTTAAGCAAACTGAAAAATTAAAACATTCCATAACAAATTTCAGATATTCAAGAAATTTCCTAAACGTAGCACTAAAAAGAGGCACAAGAGACATAACAGATTGATTTCCGATCTACAAATATATATATATATATACACATACATACGTGTGTGTGTGTGTGTGTGTGTGTGTGTGTGTGTGTGTGTGTGTGTGTGTGTGTGTAACTTTATAACCTTTTTCCACTATTTTTTAATTATAGTAAAAAAAAGTACTAATTACTATCTGGTAATATACTGCCACTCCTCAGGAGATTATAAGAACATATAATTGTCACAGGAGTAACTCTGTGAGATTTCTATTTGGTAAGACACAACCACTTAATAAACCACTTAATAAATTTTTGTTTATTAATTTTGTTTATTGTACTAGACAGACTAGTACAACAAACTCTCATGTATCTATCAATTCAGCCTCAACAACCACCAAAATTTTACTTTATTTTTTTCACTGACCCCTCTCTGAACCATCTGCCACTGTATCATCCCCTTTCTCTGGATAATTTTTCCTCATGCTCTATATACAATACTGCACTTCAGATTTGTCCCTTCCGTGTTTACTCTTCTTCCTACCCACTGCTAACCAACTAGGGAAAAACAAAGACCCCTATGGGATTTTATAAGCACCATACTCTACATATAAGACATTTAAGGATCATTTCTTTTTCTAACTTTATATCCTATTACCAATTAATTTCCAGTATAACCAAAAAGTTTGTTAGGTCAATTAATATAACTGAGGCTTTCAATACTTCTTAGGTACAAATCTTAAGGAAGGGAAGCACAAAAAAGGACTGAAGCTAAACTAATAATAAAGAACTCATACAAATCTCTGTCCCTTCTAATGTAGGCTGAGAAGGTATGACAGTTATTGACCTTTGCACATATGAAAAGGTCTTACCCCAGGTTTACTAGGAAAGCCATCGAGTGGCCTACTAATACCTCTGGGATTCAAAATTTCCTGCATATTGCAGGTCCCCATACATTCACTTTCTTCAAACTGAAGAAAGTATCAGCAGTTTGGTTATATGTGGTCTACACAAGATAGCTGCAGTCAGATAAAGTTAGTCCTCAAACTTTCACAAAGATTTTCCTTCTTACCTTGAGTTTTTTGTTTTGTTTTGTTTTGGTTTTTTTGAGACAGGGTCTCACTCTGTAGCCCAGGCTGGCCTTGGACTCACAGCCTTACCTTGAATTTTGAATTCTTTCTGATCATCACTTATTCTTATATCAATCTGGACCTGAAGTTTTATTGGTTCTATAATAAATGCCCCTTTTATTTTTCTTCACTGTGACAAGAAAATCAGTGAACTCTTACCTTGCTTCATCTTTGGGTCTGGAGCCATCATCATTCTGTGAAGCACCTTCAACAACAATAAAATTTAAACAAAAAATGAGTTTCAAGAGAGTAGTCACCTTCTCTTTTAAATATGCTACATACATTCTTTCATTACATATTTCTTTAATAAAGATGCACCTAAAATTTAAACATAATTTTTTTTATTTTCCTAGGCAAGCACTATAACCAGTGAAATAACTGCATCCATTAATCTATGGGTAGAATGGTTATAGCATTCATTTAGCTACAAGGATCTGCCAGTGTGTTGTTAATATTTAGCAGTATTATAAAAGTAAACTTTTATTCAAAGTTTCAATGTTAATATTACTAAAGATCTTCATATCCAAGATATGACAGCAAACACTCTGGCTATATACCATATATAGTTCTGTATTCTGTTTCTTCAGCACCAAAAAGCAGAGAAAATTAAGGTCTCAACAAAAGGTTGGACATTGAGAATACCTTCAAAATTAATAGCTAAATAAATTGAAAATATTTATAAATTCTAAAACTGGAATGAACTCTAGATACAAAACTTAAGGCAAATCTAATAAATGAATCTCTGGAATAGAGAAAGTCCATCAATAATTCCTGAGCTTCAACTCACTGCAACAGAACCATGGGGAAACAAGGTACTAAATCACTGACCAAAAGGCCTAACACGTCAGAAACTTTTATCAGGAATCTTAAAATGGCAGAACCGACAAATAGCAAAGGCAATAAAGATGAAAATTCCTGGGCCCAGAAGCTGACACAGGACATAAAAGAGATGTACAAAGAGCTCCAAATAGGGCTGGTGTTATCTCAGTGGTAGAGCACTTGCTTACCATGTATAAGGCCCTAGGTTTAATTCCCAGTAATGAAAAAGAACAAAAGAGAGAGAGAGTAAGAGAAAGAGACAGAGAGAGAGAGAGAGAGAGAGAGAGAGAGAGAGAGAAGGGGAGGGGAGAAGAAATTTAAAGTAAGTGAATTTTTCTTCCCTTTTAGGAAAACTAATACCTTCACCAATAACACTCTTAACTGTGTTTCTTCTTAGACATCATATTTGAGCATACAGATGTTCAACTAACAATCCACCAAAATATCCACCCCCTAAACAAAGTAAAAGTAGATCAAGGTTTGTGTTAACACTTCCAGAACTACCTAGACTGAATTTAATTTAGATCTAAGGGCTACAAAAATAAATGCACCTAAATAGCAAATTAACAAAAGGTCTCTTCTAGAGACTTGTAGATGAAGATTAACTATACATAATCTCTATGTAAACAGAAGAAATCATTACATTTTAAAATAAACAGAGAGACTAGGGGTGTAGATCAGTGGTGGTGCATTTACTTAGGACACACAAGGTACAAGGGTTGATCATTAGCACAATAAAATAGGTAAGAGAAAGAGATAAATGACTGGGAATATTAAAGTCTACAAGGACTCTGTATTTTCCTCAAAAAGAAAAAATCTAAATGAATTCAGTCAGAAAAAAATTTTTAAATCTTCATTAGAAAATATTAGAATACTAAAGAAATCTCCCTCCCCCCACCATTCTTAATCAATCAAGCAATCTCCCCATGCTAGAAATTCAATTTTAGTACTAAATTCTAATTTTAATTTCAGCCTATAATTAAATGTTGCAGAAATGGAGCAGATCAAGGAACTAGTACAGTTCTCACAAAACATACAGTGCCGAACTAGGTTTTGTTGTATGACAACCACTTAAGATTTGATTTAAAGTTTTTAGAGCTTTATATGTGAAATCAACAGGACACTGAAAAGAAAAGGCAGTGTTTCAGTCTTGACTCTTAAGTCACATATTAGCTTGTGTGATACTGGAAATATTATTTAAACTCTCAGTGCCTTACTTCCATTTGTAAGGCAATGTCTTACGAAGTTATGATGAGTGAGGATCTATGCAAACACAGCAACACAGTGCCTGGCATATGGTGAGCATTCAATGAATCATGGCTACTGTATATGATGACTCCAATTCTAAAGTCCATTCTGACTTTCCAGTAAAAATCTCTGTATCTCAAAGAATCAGGTTAAATTCTCACTAAAAGAGATTTCCTACTTGAGAGAAAAACCAGTGAAATAGAAATGCCCACTTCAGGATATAAATGGTATGGCTATAAAATATATATGCGGTTTAGATTCTACTCTCAAATATGAAGATTGAGAAGCTTTACTTTTGTTTACTTACTTGACAAAAATATAAAGACTGATAACTTTTACCTTTGCATTAACAGTATTAATTACTGGGGCAAAACTTAGGAAGCCATAAGTATACAGAGGTTTAGGGCAGTTCAACAATGTAATTCAACCTGTATTTTATCTTCTGGACTTAAAATTTATATACATAAAAGTGTGACTATTAGAAATCTCCTATGAACTGTAGTCAAAGCATCAATTCTGGTGCAGTATAATTTTCAGAAATTTCTCTACAGCCTTGCTATCCCTAAAGAACCAATCTGGAAGATAGCTTATGACTATCTTTAATTTTTAATATGAAAAAAACTCATTATTTAAACAGAGTAGAAAGTCCTCTATCAATGCAGAAAGAAAATATAATAGCACCTGACCACAGCAAAATGTGCCATAAGGTGTAAGTAAACAAAAAGATCTTTCTCAGACTAATCAAGGACACCACCGCCACACTTGGTGGTAAATGCCTGTAATCCTAGCACTCTGGGAGGCTGAACCAAGAAGACTGAAGATACAAGTCTAGACTGGGCAACTTAGCAAGACCCAGTCTCAAAATTTAACTAAAAAAAAAAAAAAAAGGGCTGACAGGTAGCTCAATGTGAAGGTCATCTAGTTTGGATCCCCAGTAGCATCAAAGAGAAAAACAAAACACCATTAATCTATTCTTTTTATTCCCTCTAAAAATCATGTTTCAATTGGAAATAAACATATTATTAAATTATAGGCCTGTTAGTAATTTACTGAAAAGAAGTCTGATTACTGATTAACTGATATGATACAGGGTCTCACATGGTAGTCCAGGCTGATCCTGAACTCATTATGTAGCTCAGGATGGCCTAGAACTCGCCACATCCTGTGTGCTGAGTGGAAAGTTTCATTAAATGTACTGTGGATGCTCAGGTACCACAAGAAATTTCTTTTAATCATGATTTATGCTTGTAACTTGTGTTATTTATTTTCTCTTTGTGGGACAAAATACCTGACATCTACAAATTTACGGAGGAAAGATTTATTTTTAGCTCACAGTTTCAAAAGGTCTCAGTTCATTTATGGGCAGCTGGCAATGACACAAACACATGGCAGGGCTGGAGCTGATAAAAGCTCTCCTCACCGGATGGTGGAATGGAGCAAAGTCTGGAAGGAAGGACAGAACCAGCAAAAGGTCCTCAAGGTCAAGCCTCACATACACCCCTTTCAGCCAAGCCCTACCTCCCAAGAGTATTCATTAGGTACACGAGGCTCAGGGGTTGGGGGGACCACATTCCGGATCCAAACCACAGCATAACCCTTTAACATAAACCAGTAAATCGAAAGTTTTAAGATATACTGGCATAAGCAAGAGGGATTAAATTTTGTGGTGATGTTTAGATTAAAAAAATTATTACAAAAAAGATACATTGCCACTAATCTCCCTCAAAATACTTCCTCTTGCTTAGAATACATTTATCCCATTGTTACTGCCACTTTCTGAAGCAGTTTTCCAAGTACTATTTTGTGAGAATCCTCAAGAAATGTTATCAAAATATGGTGAATGCTGCCAGATGGCATCCAAAAGACAGACAGGGTCAAAAAAAAATATTACTGTGTATTATTACCCATATAATTCACCCAATCTGGAATAATGTAACTTCTGGCTCATCCCCAAGAGCAAAATTATCATGAAAGGTAAATATTTTGAATCAATTCAGGACATCCAAGACAGTGCAACTAGCCATCACAACGAGACAGTGCAACTAAAGACAAGAAAGAGGACTTTTAGAATCACTTCAGAAAGTGGCAAGAATGATGGGATAAGCATTCAAAGCAAGGAGAAGTATTGTGAGGAAAATTAATGACAATGTGTCTTTTGCTGTGTCTTTTTTTTTTTTTTTTTTTTTGGTGGAGGTGGTGGTGGTGGTGGTCGTGGTGGTGGTACTGGGGATTAGGCCCAGGGCCTTTACACTGAGTTAAATCTCTATGCACTTTTACATTTTGATTTTGAAACAAGGTCTCACTAAATTACCCAGGCTGGATTTAAACTCTTGATCCTCCAGCCTCAGCCTATCAGAGAGCTAGGATTACAGGCCTGCACCACCTGACCCAGCTACTGCTACAAATTTTTTACAAAAAAAATTTTAACACCCACTGTATTTTTTGATCATACCATATATACAATGAATTGGCTCTATCATTATAATAACATAAAGGTCCTCTATAAATCTAGATTACAGAAGAAATGGAAGACGAGCAAATGGATTTCAGACCACTACAAGAATAATCTGGAGTCATATTTAAACTCAACCAGGCACTGACAGCATCAATATATTATGCCTGACACTGGCACTACCACTGAGCAGGTGATGTGACATCAAAGATACCTATTAAGTGCCATCACTGGCATAAAGAGTAAGAATTACGTGAATCAATTCATTACTCATAAGGTCAACTGTGACTCAACTTATTCAATTAACTTTTCAACTTACAGAAAAACAAATGTATGTGCAGAGGCAATGCACTAAAAATTGTATAATGTGATTAATTTTTAAAAAGAAAGTCATTGGCATTTTTCTGGAAAAAAAGCAATAATTATATACAGCAAACTATATTGGCTATTTTATGTCAGAAGAATCATGAAAGATCTTAAACAAAAGTGACTACTTACTTTCTGAAGATGTAGCTTCACCATTAGTAACAATTTCGGCCTCTAACTGCAGCCCATCCAGACAAACTGACAAATCTCCTATTGTCTCTGTTGGCTCTTTGTCACCTAAAAGCTGCAAAGTCACAACCACTTCTTCAACTAAAAGAGAATAAAATTACGAAAAAGTCACATTTTTCCTTTAATCCACCATAACTGTTAAAAACCTAAAGTCAGGAAAAAATATACATACATTGTTTTAATATATCTTACCCAGTTTGAGATGTTCTGAAATGAATACACTGTATAAAAAAAAATACACTGTATTTTAAAAAGAACAAAATCTGCTAATTTAATACTGGTAATGAAAAAACATTAAAGATATCGATCATTTCATTTATTATATTCATTTCATCTTCGTTGGAGTGAAGCATAAAATGAATCAACATGACTAATACAGATTATTTAACAATATATATCTGGATTATACTGAATGAAAATATAATTTAAGAATGGGTTATAGCTCATGAGCCTTAAATGAGAAAGAAAATTGGAAAATAGAAGAATAAATACTTATGCTTTAGAGTTGCAATATATTAATTAAAATGCACAAGCTGCAAATTTTGAAATGTTAAAACCAAACCACCTAAAATGAGGACAGTCAGTAAATAAGCACTTGAAATAAACAATTATAAGCCACCTATGCCTTTCACTCCTTAACTTTGTCAAAATATTAGCCATGTTTATTTCTGTAAAGTGAGACTCCGTTTTTTCCTTTACCTCTGTTTTAAATTTTCTAGTTTTTCTATGATTGACTATGCATTACTTTAATAATATCTATTTACTAAGTAAATAAATAAATATCTACTAAAAATACTAGGTCCAAACTAAGTTTACTCCAAATGCTTCATTAAGTATATCAAGAGTATTCTTCTCTTTAATAACCAAATATATTTAAAGGCAAGTAGTGAATATGAGTCATTATGCATGTTTGCTATGATAATTTTGTCCAGAAAAACAGTGAGTTTAGCACAGCTTGTATTACTATTACATACATACGTTTCATGTTGTTTGACTTTAACGTTTCATAAATATCTAACGCAGCAGTTCCCAACAAAACATCAGATTTCAGTGTCTGGTGACTCCACACACGAAAATGTAATTTACTCACAGGTGTAACAATACTAAAAATGAAAAAAGGGAAAAACATTACTTTCATTAAACATCACAATGGAATCCTAAATAAATTCAACTGAATTTATTGTTTAAAGTCTTCTTGTTGTGCTTTTTATAGTGTACTATATAAGCAATACTGGTCTACATTCTATAATCTTATGAAAATGGTATTTGAATGCTACATAGGTTAGCCTGCATCTTCACTTATGGCTAGACTATACATGTCAAGAAAAGTAAAACTACTTTTATAATGCAGCAAACTGCTAAGACTAAATTTACTAAAATAACACATGGTATCCCACAAGTATTTTTATGTATCAATTTAAAAATGAATCAGCTAGGTACAGTGGCACATGCATGTAATCTCAGCACTTGGAAGGCTGAGGCAGGAGAGATGCTGTTGAGTTCAAGGCCAGCCAAGGCTACATAGTGAATTAAGGACCAGGCTAGACTACAGAGCAAGATCTTATCTCCTCTCACTAACTCAACACTGACCCCCCCAAAAAGAAAGAAAAATTAAAAATGAATATATTTTAAAGAATAAATTATTTCCATCACCATTTCAGGTAATACACAATACATTCCTTCACTTCAAAATTCTGAGATGCTACTTTGAGAGCTTACAGTACCTATATTAAGAAAGCATTGGTATATAAACTAGCAGGGAAACTACAATAAAATAACAGTCAAATTTAACTATACTTTTTCCTCCCCAGTACTGGAGATCACACCAAGGGAGTGCTGAACTACAACCCTAACCTTTCATGTGTGCGTATATGTGGTACTGTATGAGCTACATCCTCAGCCCATTTTTTTAGTTTTGGTTTAGAGAAAGAATCTTATTAAGTTGCAAGGTTACCCAAACTGGCCTCAGACGTGCCATCCACCTGCTCAGCCTTCCAAAGTGGTGGGATTACAGACCAGTGCTGACAAGCATGGCTCCCAGCTCATTTAAAATTTTGTTTTCTTTTTCTGAGACAGGGTCCAGGCTGGCCTTGGACTCAGGACAATCTACCTGCCTCAGCCTCCAGAGTGTTAGGATTACAGGCTTGCCACACCCAGCTTTTATGTGATGCTGGGGAATCAACTCAAGACCTTGCACTTGAAGCACTGTGCCATTCCTCCAGGCCCCCAGGCTATTTTTTAAATTTTTATTATGGAATAAAGTTCACCGAGATACTCAGGCTGGCCTTGAACTTGTGATCCTCCTGCCTTAGACTCCCAAATAGGTAGGTTTACAGGCATGAACCACCACACCTGGCTTACCTTTGTGTATTTAATATAGAAAACGATATGTGAAATATACCATCAAAGATGGTTTCACCTAAATTATTTCCGTTGAATTCTAGACAGGCATCTGGAAATCTTGTTCCCAGCAATTGAAGCTGTATTAAAGCTGAAGATCAACATACTATAACCTAAAAATCTGAGAGTAGCTAGAGCTATAAATTCCCTCAAACATTTCAACGCAGCAACACATAAGACTGCAAAGAGTATTATTTCTTTTCTTAACCTTTAAACTACTAAGGAGTTAATGGTATTAATAGCCTAAGAGTACCATATAACCTGGTAGGGTAGTATACCCCATGTAATCCCAGCACTTGGCAGGCTGAGACAGAGGGACTACCCAAATTCAAGTTTGGGCTCCATAGTAAGTTCAGGACCAGCCTGGACAATAGAGTGAGACCCTGTCTCAAAAAATAAATAAGTAAATAATTAAGAATTCCAAATAGCCAGTAATGAAAGAAATGTGTCTGTATTTAATGTGGCAACAGCTAAGGATATTTTGATTTACATTTTTCTTTTTTCTTTTCTTTTTTTTTTTTGGAAACAGGGTCTCGCTCTGAACTCATTATGGAGCCTAGGATAGCCTTGGACTCACAGCAATTCTCCTGCCTCCCAAGTGCTGGGATTATAGGCATGCACAATGACGTCCAGCTTATGTGGCGCTGGGGAATCAAACTCAGGTACTAGCACTTGACATACCACTTGCTAGGCAAGCCCTTTAACTGATAAGCCATTCCTCCAGCCCTTTTTTTTTTTTTTTTTTTTTTTGAGACAGGGTCTTGCTCTGTAGCCCAGACTAGTCCTGAAGTCACTGTGCAGTGCAGGCTAGCCTTCAACTCAAGACAATTCACCTGCCTCAGTCTCCCTAGTGCTGCGATTACAGGCTTGTATCACCACACCCAGCTTCATGTGGTACTGGGGAATCAAACTCAGGGCCTTGTGCTTGCAAGGTAAGTGCTTTAACCACTGTGCCATTCCTACAGCCCTTGATTTACATTTTAATACATATTTCCTAGGTCAAATAAACTATCTTATTTTAAAATTATTTAAAAATTCATTTGTTGATACTTTGCCTTTTACCTTAATTTGAAAAAACTAAATTTATAATTCAATGAGGATTCCAGACTTTAGGTTTCACAGTATCAACATTTAGAGCTTTGTCAGCAAGTGTTGAAATTGCTGAGCTTTATTTTCCTTCTACAGATTTATACTACAGATAAAAGCACAACATACAAAAATATATGTACATGGATGTATACTGTAGCAGTCTAGTAACATACTATTAGAAAATATTAGACACCAGGAGGGCACAGTGACACATGGTTGTCATTCCAATTACTTCACAGGCTGAGGAAGAACAATCTCAGGTATAAAGCCAACCCAAGGCAATTTAGACTGCTTTTAAAAAAAGTAATAATTAGGTCTGGGGATGTAGCTCAGTGGCTCCTGGGCTCAATCCTTAGTATTTAAGGAAAAAAATGAAAATCAATGTATCAATCAATAGACTGACTGAAATTCAAGAAATTACAATCCATGTATATTAGGAAATAGTATAGAAAAAATGTTCCTGGCTGCAGTGATGTATGTCTATAATCTCAGCAACTTAAGAAGCTAAGGCAGAAGGATCGCAATTTTGAGGCCTGTCTGAACAACTTAGGAAGACTCTGTTTCAAAATAAAAGTTAATATGGCTTAATGGTAGAATGACTTTGAGTTTGATCACCAGCACCACAAAAGATAAAGAAATTTGATGGGGCTGGAGGAATGGCTCAGCAGCTAGGTCAAGCGCTAAGTACCCGAGTTTGATTCCCCAGCACCACATAAGCCAGGTGTGGTGGTGCATGCCTGTAATCCCAGCACTCAGGAGGCTGAGGCAGGAGAATGGCTATGAGCTCAAGGCCAGCCTGGGCTCCATCCTGAGTTCAGGACCAGCCTGGGTTAGAGAGTGCGACCCTCTATCAAAAAAAGAAAGAAAGAAAATCTATGTAGCCATATGAGAGCTATTAGACCTGTATGTATTTCACTAGGAAGGTATTTGTGACATAACTATTTAAGTACAAAAACAAAGTTACAGCATAAACACTTACCAAAAACAGATAATCTCATGTTTTTATAGGTATACCATAATTTAAAAATAAAATTCTAAAAAGTATTAAGTCAAAAAATAAAGTAACGCCTTAATTAAACCCCAAGTTAAGGGCTGCTGTAGATCTGAGGGCCTAGTACCCTACCACTTGCTCAACGGAAATAGTAACATAATCATTAACTGAGCTGGAGCAGTTGAGCTGCCACACACAAAGAAGGAGATAGCTGCAGAGAAACTAAGGGAGCTCAGAGAGAAGAGAATCCTAGGAGAGAAGAGAGGAAGAAAGAGAAGAAAGAGGTGGGAGGAAAAAGGGGGTGAAAGAAAAAGGACGATCACACAAACATTTGTGCTAAATTTGCATTTCTGATCATATATTAAACAAAATATTATGCTGCAGAAGATATTTTCAAACTTACACAGTAAGGGGCTGCTTCCATTTGGGACTGTTTGTATTATTGCATTTTTCTGTCTTCTTTGACTGTCCATCTACAGAGACCTCTACATAAGGACTTGGTCCAAACCAATTCTTCTTATTTTCTTTAAGTTTTGCTGAGATCACTATAAAAAAAAAATCAGTATTTGTGGTGTTAATTCAATGCTCAAGTTAATTTCATTTCATAAAATTTAAAAAGACTATGACTTTAAAGACAAGCAGTTTTACTCTAAAATATTTCCTAATTTTATTCATTTACGACCTTCGCATTTCCTCTCAGCCTAATAAGTATGAGACTCCCTTAAACCATACACCTAAATCAAAAGGCTCCCACTATACCAATAGTCTCTGCACACAGATATGTTTAAAAAGTACACAGACAAACCTGGTCAGCAACTAAGTGCCTACACTATGTGTCAGATACCGCTGTAATCTCTCTAGACAGAGAAGTCAAAGGTATATAAACAGCCCTGGCTTTCAGGAAGATTGTATTCTAGTAAGAGTAAAGTTCTTGTGATGAAAAGCAAGTTGACACACTATGACTTGTTCATAAGGAAAGTCTCTAAGTATTTTTTTATTATCTCCTCATAGTAACACTCACTGTGTTCTATTAAAGGATGAAACTTAGATTTAATTTTAATTAATATGACTTTTTGGGGAGTAGTCATTTACAATCTTTTTTTCCATACAAGCTCTAACCTCTTAATTAGTGCATTTTAGTAATATAAAATGAGATTTGTGTGGTAAAATGCAACATGCATATCAAACATTTTGATTATTTTCATTTCTAAATATCTCTCTTTCCCTTTCATTTCCAAAAGCCTACCTTCTAGTTTCCTGTCATTGCTTTTTCTCTAAGATTGCTCATATTAGAGAAAACATGCAATATTAGCTTTCTTCTGAGTCAAATTTATTTTGCTTAACATATGGTCTCCAGTTTCATCCATTTTTCCTGCAATGACATGATTTTGGTCTTCTCTATGGCTGAGTAATCATCTATTGTGTGTGTATGTTGTAGTATGGTTCTGGAGTGTCCCCCAAAAGCCTCATGTTCCTATAAATACTGTGTTCTGTTCAGAGCTGAGGCCTGGCTGGAAGGGGTGGATGCAGATGCCCGAGGCTTGATCTGGAGAAATGTGTGTTGGTTCAGCCCTTCCTCTGTGACTTGGCCCTGTTCTGCCATGCCCTGAGGATTTAGACCCCCAGCTCCAGCCTCACCATGTGATTCCACCATCTTCTAGTCACCCACTGTCAAGGAACTGTGACATGAAAGTGTGAGTTAAAATAAATCTTTCCTTCCTAAAATTGTAGATGTCAGGGATTCTGTCCCAGCAACTAAGACAGTGTATGTATGACAGAGTTTGCTGATCCACTCATCTGGTCATAGGCACCTAGACTGCTTCCACGGGTTAGCTACTGCACATCTGTAATTCATGCACTTGTGAAGCTGAGGCAGGAGGATTGCAAGATGAAGCCAGGGTAGCCTAGACAGAAAAGACAAGGGGGGGGGGAGGGGGGAGAGAGGCAGGACCCAGAAAAGAAACGCTGGAGATAACTTACTAAATGAATTTACATAACAGGTACTGAATGAAGACACTCAGTACAGAGTTTAAAGTCTGGGGACCAAAAAGAACAATCACAGGTGTTGGTCCTGAATCTCTGACATTACAAATATTAAATATACCCATCTTTTTATATGCTTATGTGACTTTTTGAGGCATCCAATTCAGCTGCAGGGTTACTACTCTTTCAGTGTATACATATTCTACAAATTAGAACTTCATCACTATTTTGAAATACTTGGAATTTTTCAAAATAAGATTTGAAATGAATATGTAATATCAAAAAAAATTCCCAAGAAAAATGCTTTTAAGGAACAAGGCTAGAGAAGTAGGCAATAAGGAACCATTGAGGAATTATAAGAATAAAGGTACTGGTTATTCAACAAATTTATTGGGTGCCTACAAGATGTCTCAGATATTAGTTTGGGTGCTAAGGATATAGTGATTAACAGGTTAACACAGATTCCTGCAGATCACTGCTGATAATGAGAAAACTAAATTCAAAGGGAGACAAAAACAGAGATTGAGAGGTTAGTGAAATCATGTAGCTAAAATAACAGTGCTTTGGACTAGGGTGGATGATATTAAAAAGGAATACTTTCTATGAAAAATCAACACAACTAGACTGCATTAGGAAACTGGGTGAAACAAAGAAACAAGGATAGCCACCAGGTTTCTGGCATGAATAACTAGATGGAAGATGGTGTCATTTACAAAAATTTTAAAAATCTAGGAAAAAACATAATTGAGGATAATGTCAAGGACACCAGAAAATAAGAAGAATTAAGAGTATACAAGACTTGAGATGTTTATGAGAGTTAAGTGGGAACAGAAAGTAGGAAGTCTTTTCCTGAACAAAAAATATTTTCCCAAAACCAATGTAAACCTTAAATTTTGCACTTATACATATCAATAAAATGGAGGGAAAATATTTTAAGGAATCTTGCCCATTGCTGATTAAAATGTACCACAGATATAAAGCTCACTTTACAGCTGAATTTAATCATGAGATTATTGCAGAAAACTAGAAATCACTATTTCAATACAGTTCTGAAAAGAAACAAACGGAGAAACAACCTAAACAATTATGCATACATTCATTGTATTTCAAGGACCCTCACAGCCCTCTGAAACTGATTACATCTAGAAAAAGACCACTGTAAGCCTGAGAGGAAAAGAAATGATCTTCCTCAAGTGACTTTTTAGGATTCACACTATTTTTTAACAATATATTTTAAAATCAACATATACTAATTAAATATATAGGGTACAATATGACATCTCCATACATGCATACACAATGCATAACTGTCAGATCTCCCTCTCCCCTCTTAACAATTTTTTTTCATGACACCTGAGGATGACAATCCACTCTCATTCACTCACATTCACTGTGGTAGAAGCTTCTGAAGGTATTAGCAGTTCTGTGTACTTCCTTCATATCTCTTGTACATGATCTCTCCTGAAAGGATGCTTTTCCATTTCTCAGAATCTAAACAGCAGTAATCTCAAGTGCCACCTCCTTTTCCAGCAACTGCAGCCAAACCCTGTTCTCTTTTTCCTGACCACAGTTCCCACCCTCTTCTTCCTATTACCGTGTACTTGGCATTGATTTTTTTACACTTGCATATATATGCTGTTCTTAGTTCTAGAAAGGTCCTAAAGCAGATTACTGTAAGAAAAATACTGTAAATGATCCATTAACATAGAATTAAAAACACAAAGTCATTAAGAGGATCTGTGCAAAAAACTTAGTTCTGTGGTTTATAGCACCAAAACTTAAAGTGTTAAACTCAATGAATTATGAGAGATTTCAGTGGGAACAGAAAGTAGGAAGTATTTCCAGAACAAAAAAAGTATTTTAAGGAATCAGGCCTATCTCTAATTAAAATGCACCACTTGTTGGTGCACCACAAGTTGGTACTTTACTGTGTTTTATCACATGCCTCCATTTGTTTCTCATCTGCTGTAGTTTGGATCTTAACATATTCCCCAAAGGTTCATATGTGAAAGGTTTAGCCCCAGCCTGACGATATCAGCTGGGAGAAACTTCAGAATGGGGAGCCTAGTGCAAGGTTTTCAAGTCATTAGGGAGTAATCTTGAGGGAGACAGTATAAGACTCCATACCTCCTCTTTCTCTCTTTAGCAACACACTCATGAGGTAAGCAGCTTAAATATACCACACAGTCCTACTATGATACACTGTCCTCAGCACATCCTAAAAGCAATAGGTTTGTTCAGTCATGGACTAAAATCTCCAAAACTGTGAACCAAAATAACTCTTTCCTCTTCATGAATTGATTATCTCACAGGGTAAAGTGGCATATGCCTTCAGTCCCAGCTACTCAAGTGACTGAGGCAGGAGGATGGCAAATTTGAGGACAACCTGGTGATGTCACTGGTGAGTGGTAGAGTACTTGTTTAGCATAAACAAGGATCTGGGTCTTATCCCAACTGTCAGGAAAAAAAGCTGAGTATATAAGCTGAGTATATGTTACAGTAATAGAAATCTAATATAATTCCTAATGACACATTTGCTAAACATATCTTTTACCTACTATTCATGGTATATTTTTATTGTTGTTTGGCCCATAATTAAGCATTTTTAGAATTTTCAGATAAGAATGGCTAGGGATTATAAGTTTGTGCTACAACAAAGCACTTATTAAATGTTTTTACTTACTATAATAGGATGATAGCAAATAAGACAGTAATTTACACCAAGAAAAAAATCAAAACTATCAGCAATGGTTTGCTTTGAGAGATAACTTATCATTTTACTGATTTCAAAAAAATGAAAAGCATGTAATTACTTATTTAATCTAAAAAGCAAAGGCTATGTTAAAAGAGAGTTCCAATCAAAGATTTCAACATTTAGCTGTCAACTTGCTTAAAGTCTTAAAGGCCTAGTTCAACTTAAAGTAGGCTAACTTGAGGAAAGAGGAAAAGAAAGCAATCACAACCTGGCTTTACCAAAGAAATATTAAATATTAATATCTTTCCACAAGAGGAAAACACTGGTGAAGAAAACACTGGAGTTAGTGAAAGAAAATTCTAGGATGTCATTACCTTAAGATAGTGTTGCTTTTATATAACTTAATCACATTTAGGTTTTGATCGGAGGACAATATGATATGGTCTGTGACCTAAGATTCATTATTCAGAAGACACAAGCTAGGTATAGTACAAAATAAAATAACATGAGACAATGGAAAATTTTCCATCATCTATAAATGCTGTTAAGAAAATGAGAAACACTGACGTTTCATTTTGTGAGAGACATAAGCACATGCATATCAGAAGAAAACCTAGTGACTCACCCTGACTAGTATATAACATATAAAGACTTCACCCAAAAAGACTGCATAGAGACAGAGTAAAAATTCTATACCATAGTCAGAAAAAGTTCTGAAGGTTTTTGAGCAGAAATGTAATATATTAGATGTCACATTAATAATATTACCCTGGAAGTAATACACAGGATGGTTAGAGGGATAAAAAAGAACAAAGGTATCAATTAACAAGAGCAACCAAAGAGCTTGATGAGATTTTTCTCCAAAAGGATAAACAAACAGCCAGTAAACACATTAAAACATGCTCTACATCATTAGCCACACAAAAAGAGTCAATGCCCCAGTAAGAACTATTTCACGCACATGAGAATGGCTATAATCAAAAGATAGATAACAGGCACTGGCATGAGATGAAGAAAGTGGAGTGGAATTTTCATATAATCTTGGGAGAAATGTAAAACAGTATAGCTGTTTTGAAAAACAATTTGGGATTCCCCAAAATGTTCAACACAAGTACTTACAACCCAACAATTCCATTCCTAGATATGTGGTGTGAAAGAACAATACAGTGACTATTTAATTTTTTTAAAATACTACATTATTTGGGGCTAGCGGAATGGCTCAGTGGTTAAAGCGTTTGCAGAGCAAGCACAAGGTCAAGCGCTAAGTACCTGAGTCTGATTCCCCAGCACCATATAAGCCAGGCATGGTGGCACACTCCTGTAATCCCAGCACTTGAGAGGCTGAGACAGGAGGACTGTGGTGAGTCTAAGGCTAGCCTGGGCTCCATAGTGAGTTCAGGACCAGCCTGAATTACAGAGCAAGACCCTGTCTCAAAAGAAAAAAAAAAAAAAGTACACATTGCCATTAAGCATGGCTTTGCATACATGCCATCGTTCGGCCACTTCCAAAAGCAATTCTGAAATCTTTTCCATGGGCTAGCTGACAATCATGGCTGTTTTGGTATCTTGAGTCAACTCAAAACATTTTCCTTTCATATCATTTTGACTTTGGGAAGAGCCAGAACTTGCACTGTGCCAGGTCAGTTGAGTAAGTGGATGAAGACAAATGACAAAGTTTTCATAAGCCTGCCTTTCTGTTGGGTGACTTTATCACAGTTTTTTCAAAACACACTTTATAAAGATACTCATGAAAGAGGACTTCCAGAACTGCTTCAGAAAGTGGTAAGAACAATGAAATATGTGTGTTTTGAGGGGAATTAATGGCAATATGTCTTTCACTGAAGGATTGTTTTTTTAAAATTAACATTCACTGTATTTTTGATCAACCCTTACAAAGACCAAAAGAACTGAAAATACACACCTCCTCACAAAAATCTGTATAAATGTTTATAGTGTTATTTATCATAGCACTATTGACAACAGCCAAAAAAGTAGAAACAACCTAAATAGTCATCAGTTAATGAATAAAGAAAATGTGGGGCTGGAGGAAAAGCTCAACTGTTAAAGTTCTTGCCTAGCAAGCACCAAATATTTGAGTTCAATACCCCAGCTCTACATAATCCAGGTGTGGTGGCACAAGCCTGTAATCCTAGCATTCAGGAGGCTGAGGCAGGAGGATTGCCATGAGTGTGAGGACAGCCAGGGCTACATATTGAGTTCAGAACCAGTCTGGGGGCTAGAGGAATAGCACAGTGGTCAAAGCATGCCAAGTGCAAGGCCCTAAGTTTGATTCCTCAGCACCACATAAAGCTGGGCATGGAGGCACACGCCTGTAACCCCAGCACTAGGGAGGCTGAGGCAGGAAGATTGTCCTGAGTCCAACTAAGACCAGTCTGGCTATACAGAGCAAGACCCTGTCTCATGAAAGAAAGAAAAAAAGGAAGGAAGGAAGGAAGGAAGGAAGAAAGGTAGGAAGGTAGGTAGGTAGGTAAGAAGGAAGGGAGGGTGGGAGGGAGGAAAGAATAGAACAGAACAGAACAGAACAGAACAGAACCAAACTGGACTACAGAGTGAGACTATGTCTCAAAAAAAGAAAGAAAATGTGGTATACTTATATATACTCATACAATGAAATCTTATATAGCAGTAAGAAGAAATGATACATGCTACAATATGGTTGAACCTTGAAACTAAATGGTCAAGATACAATATGTATATGCACCAACTTCTCAAGCTGACTGTTATTATGTATTACAAATACATACTAATAGAATTTTTGCAAAGAAGGAAAACATTGCATTAAGAGAAAGAAGACACAAAAGGCCACAAATTGTAAAATTTCTCTCATAACAAGTCTAGAATAGGCAAATCTATAGAGAAAAAAGGTAAGTGAATGCTTATGCTGTGGGTAGCTGGAGAAGCAGGAAGTAACTACTGATTGGTACCAGGTTTCTTTTTGGAATTCTAAATTGACAGTGGTGAAGGATACTAACACACACTGACTCTACAGTAAACTGCATACAATGTGAACCAAAAGATCCATAACAACTGATCAATACCCAGGTCTAATGAAAGAAAAAAAGATGTTGTAAAACACCCAAGAATACTTTGAAATAAAAATTTTTTGATATATCTAAACATGTTGTTCATTTATTCATCTAGCAAACATTAACTCAGTATCTAAGCTATAATACCACTAAATACTGTGTTCTCTTAAGGTCATTTTTTAAATCTTGGGCAGGGCAGGGGAATATAGATGTGGATCTTTTTAAGACTTACCAGTGATCTGAAGTTGTGATTTCATGGTCAAGCTACCCATTGAACCAAGTTGGGATCCACTGTCACACATACCACCAACAGGACAGCAAACCTGAACAGGTAAAGGAGACAGTGTAAAACATCAAAAATTCTTATTTTTTAAATTACCATAAAGCCAGGCATGGTGGCACATGCCTGTGACCCCAGCCCTCACAAGGCTGAGGCAAAGGATTACCATGACTTCGAGGCCAGCCTGTGCTACATAGAATTCAGTGCCAGCCTGGACTACAGAGCAACACCTTCCCCACATCCCCCAGAGGAAAAAAAAAATGTAAATGGTTTTCACCTGACCATTTCCTACCAAAGGTGCCATAATAACTAGCCTTCACATTGCTAAACACTATTTTCAATTTCAGTATTTGTACGACCTAACCTATCAGCAAAATCTAAGTTGACCACACCTTCCTTTGTGGTTTGTATTTTCCCTTCAGTTCCCAAGATAGATCCTCTTAAGTTTATGTCCTGTCTCACTGACACTTCCTTCTTGGTCTTCTCTCCATTTTTTTTCTGGTTCCATTTTATATTCAAATACAAAACAGATTTTTAAAAAAGTGTGTATCTATGAAATATTTGGGTCAGGATTTGTTACTAATGTGTGCATGTGTGTCTGTATATTTTTTAAGCTGTCCACTCTGTGTCAGCATATCCAAGGGCACAGATCTTAATTCCTCTTCTTTAATCTACCCATTTTCATTCCATTGAGAATACTATTGAGTCTTAAATACTGGATTCTAATACAGCTCTATTGAGTTTTAAATCAGCCCCTATATAACATGTCCCAATCAACCTTTTATCTCTAGTCCAGATCTTACTTATAAAATCAAAACAACTTCTCCACTCCACACTTAACATACTCAAAACTTAGCTCTTTGTCTTCCCTGCAAACCTCTAATTACAAACATTCTCATCTAGTGGATGGTGACTCCATCCTTCCAAATCCTCAAGCAAAGGGAAAACCAACACACACGTTGGGGTCATCTTTGATGCCTTTTACAAACACACATGTTCAGGCTATCTTTAATGCCTTTCACATTTCACCCAACCTGTCAGCATTTCTACTACCTCTAATTGTAAAACACATCCAGAATCCAAACATTTCCTACCATCCCACCATCAATGTTCACTGTTGCCTTGACTGCTATCTCAGATTATCTCTATCCTATATTAGTGAATAACCTAACAGATCTGTCTCTACCCTTGTTTAGTTACAGTATCTATTGTCAACAAAGTCCTAACAGCAGCTCTTTTGTAATGAAGCTTTTCAAAACCTTGCAAAAGCATCTCATTTTAATCAAAGGAAAAGCCTACATCCTTATTATAATGGTTTATAAGATCCTGTATGTGTGCTTCCACTGTCCCTGACTTCTAGATCTTATTTCTCCCCTCCAGCACTTATCTTCTATTTCTGAAGTATGTCAGCAAGTTCTAACCTTGGAACTTTTGTTCTGCTTATTCTCTACATAATATTATGGTCTCCACCTACTCAAGTCATTTTTTTTTTCTTCTACAGGACAAAATTTCCTTTGGACTAAGTAATTTCATCTTAAGTATGTTCCATAGTATTCTCTCCCTGGCCTAGAAAGTAAACTCCATGTGGACAGGAATCTCTGTTTTCTGATGAAACTCAGGATTCCACAACAGTACCTGACACATAAGCACTTAAATATTGATTCAATGAAATCAACAAATTAGTGAACTATGTTATATGAGCTACTCTAGCATATATCTTTAGCCCTTAATCATGAAAGAATTAATCCCCCTATGGAAACAAAGTGATTCATACATATATATATATATATATATATATATATCAGAGGGATTTTTTGTAACAAAGGACATTTGGGCTTAATTTCTGGCTGAAATACTTACTATAAGACATTATTTGATTATTTGACCCCTCTAAGATAACAGCACTTCTTCCTCACAGGGTTATTATAAAGATCAAATGATTGTACAAGAGAAAATTACTTGGCAAATATTTTTCTTATTTATCATTTGAACTTAAACATGTTAAAATAAATATGAATCCTTAGGTTTTGAAGGGTTGGGTGAAAATATTAGAAACACTTCAGGTGGAAAAATTGTAAAGTCTTCAAGTGAGAAACTACAAAGTCAGGCTAAATTTACTTAGCACTACTATTTGTCAAGCACTATGTAAGAAATGTACAAGTACAATGAAGCAAACAAAGTATCTTGAGGTTGTAAACACTGTCTTCAGGTTTTTATACAAAATTAGGTCTCCAGTGTTTAAAAGTTTTAAAATAAAATTAATCTGATACCTTTCCAAGTCTTCCAAATGAAATTTTAAAAATCCCACTAAGATAAACTCTAAAAAACATAGCATGTTTCATTCTTTTACACAAGAAAATGCTCAAAAGCTTGGCAGATGGTACATGCCTGTAGTCCCTGCACTCAGGAGGCTGAGGCAGGAGGATTGCAATGAGTTTGAGGCCAGCCTGAACTACAGAATAAGACAAAACAATACAAAACAACAACAACAAAAAAGCAAGCAAAACTTGAAGGTAAAACTGGCCTCATTGATACTGACTAGCTAATGTGATATATATCTTTTTTTTTTCCTTCTTTACTTACATTGCACCATTGCAGATGTTTTTACAACCTCAATCTACTGAAAATAATCAATTTATTCATTTGGTATTGGAAACTGAACTCAAGAGTCTTTCCAACAAGATTCATCTCCAGCCCTGTTCTGAGACAGGGTCTTACTAAATCACTAAGTTGTCCAGGCTTGGCTCCAATTCACAATCCTCTGTCTGTTTCCCAGAGTGCTGGAATTACAGATTTGCTCTCACTCCTAGCAAGGGTCCTTTGTGTTAAATAGAGAAAGTATATACTATAAAGTTACTACAGTCATTCAGAATATAAGAGAAATTAAATACATTATAAAAATCTTAACATTGCACTTCACAGAATACTGATTCAAAGGGCCTGTTACATACACAAAAGGCTCTCAGAAGCATTCTGTACAGTATATGTTATCTCTTCCCCAATACCCAAAAGCCTATGCTACAGAACTACACTATCAAGACAAGTAAATTAAGAAGCAGTAAGAAAATTCCAATATCTGGGTGCTTATTTCCTCTATGATAAAAGTATAATTTTAGTTGCTGATCTTTATGTAATGTTGATTATTTATTCTTAATTATAGCCACACATTTTGACACACACCTATAATCCCTGGTACTCTAAAAGGCTGAGGCAGGAGGATCTCAAGTTTGAGCTCAGCCTGGGGAACTTAGTGAGACCCTGCCCCAAAAGAAAAAAAGAAAAAAGGCTGGGGATGCAATTCAGTCTGAAGGATCTGGGTTCAATCCCCTGTACAGAAATTAATCAATTAATTACAAAGTTTCAGGACTGGAATTATGACTTAGCCACAGGGCACCTGCTTAGTTTGTAAGCCCTGTGTGTTAGATTCTTAGCACCACAAAAAATTAGTAACAAAAAATATTAAAGCCTCTAAAGAAATAAAATTTAAAATAAAAAACAAGATAAAAATATGAACGGAACAGAGTACAAGTGGGAAGACTACAAATATTCTTAAGAACAAGAATTCTTTACAGATAATTACAGATAACCAGTGTAGTACAAATGTAAAGTGTTCTGACAAAAACATGCTCATAATTTCAATAATTAGGTGCTAATACATACTATTTTTACATAATTATTTTAATTATTGAAAAAGGTAAAAATCATCTGTATAATAGCAAAAATAAAGAAAAGCCCACCTAAGTTATCAATTGGCAACTAGTTTAACAAATCACTTACATACACAACAATGCTATTTTTGCAAATGAAATATTCCTACTGGTATATATGCTTGCAAATAAATGAAGAAAAAGTATACATTCCAAACTAACAAGCACTACCTTTGTTAAGGCCATGGATCTTGAACTAAAGAAGGTGGTCATGGGCAACTTTAGTTTTCTGTGTATCATGTGAATTTATTTTGTTTTGTTTTTTGTTTGTTTTTGTTTTGTTGAGACAGAGACTCACTCTGTAGTCAAGGCTGGTCTTGAACTCACTATGTAATCCAAGCTGGCCTCAAACTCAGGACAATTCTCCTGCCTCAGACTCCTGTGTGCTAGGATTACAGGTGTGGGGACACCATGCCTGGCTTTCATGTGGATTTTTTTTTAATAAAGCTTGTATTCTTGATAACTTATAACAGTCTTTAAAAACAAAAGATAAACAAGCAAACAAACCATACAGTCTAAGAGCAGATAACCTACACTTCAACTTCATTTCTTTCCCCTGGGCTCCATACTCTTAGGCTGGACTATTATTTAAAACTTCACACATGGTTAACATTAAATTTAAAATCTCTACACCTGGGTACACTCACTCCAGACTTGAATAGTGCTGCAAACTATCCAGTTGTTCAACTTAGTAATACAAACACTTACTGATCCTTCTTTCATTCATCAAATTTTATCAACTTTCTTGCAAAACATACTCTAACATACATCCTGAAACAAATCTACTTTTCCACTCTTTTTTATTTTTTCTTTGAGACAAGGTCTCATGCTGACCTCAAACACTTGGCAATTCTCTTGCTTCAGCCTCCTAAGTATTGTGTGCACCATCACACTTAGCTAATTTTTTGTTTTTTACTGTGGTGCTGGGGGATAAAAGCCAGGGACTCAGGCTTGCTAGGCAAGTGCTTCCACCACTGAGCTATGCCCTCTGCCCTTGCCTCTCTTCAACTGTTGTACATCAAACTACAAATATTCCTTCTCTGCCAAATTACTCCAAAATACTGAATTGGCCTCCTGCCTCTGCACTTGCTCCATCTTCCTTTCACCACCCATTCTCCATCAAATAATGCTCCATCTTTCTGCTTCTAAAAAAAAAAAAAACATTAACTTCCTGTTTCACTTAAAATACAATCTAAACTCCTCAAAGCAAGCTTACAAAAGTTCCACTCCATTCTGTACATGACTGACACTCTGATCCTACCTCCAATTACTCTCCCCTTTATCTATTGCAACTTTCGTTTTCCTTCTATTTACCAAATAAACTAACGTTATCTCAACTTTAGTGACTTAAGCTACCTACTCCCTCTGATAGGCATGCTTTCCCCTCTATCAACATCTTAATATACATGAATGTTCATTCTTTGTCCTGTACAGTTATACTGGCTCTGAAGAATAAATGCCATGCATCCATAAAGAACAGTTTCATCACTACAAAAAACGTTTTGTGTTTCATCTACTCATCCATCCTCCCTCATCATAATCCCAGGCAATCCCTGATTATTTTACTGTTTCTACAGTTTTGCTTCTTCCAGGATAGGTATTCACTACTAGTTCCTATACAGCACAAGCAAGGCTGCATTCAATAATTAATACTAAAGACAAAAAATAGTTACTTGTTTTATTTTCATTATAAGACTTTTATTAAATATGTGTAGCAAATATTTTCTCAGTGTGTGACTTCTCCTTTCATTCACTTAACAGTATCTTTGATAAACTAAGATTTAAGTTTAGGGGCTGGAGGCATAAATCAATGTTTAAAGTGCTTCTTGCCTAGCAAGTGCTGGGTTCAATTTCCCAGCTCCGCACAAGCCAGGCTATGGTGATGCACGGCTTTAGTCCCAGCATCTGGGAAACCAAAGCAGGAGGATTGCCATATGTTCAGGGCCAGCTTGGGCCACACAGTGAGGTCAGGAATGCCTGAACTACAAAGCAAGACCCTATGTCAAATAAAGGTAAAAGATTTAATTTTAATAAAGTTCAATACACAAATTTTTTTCTCATGGACTATGCTTTTGGTATTTTATATAAAAATTTGTAACCATACTAGTAAGAACAATCATGGTTAAAAAAAAAAACTCATCACCATCTCAACAAATGGTACTGTGATAATGAATATCATACATAAATGAATAAAGTTGAACACCGTACCACACATAAAACCTCGGTTACGTGGGAGTTTCCTCGGGAACTGAGGCAGCCTTTTTGAGCAAACAAACCTATCAACCACTGCAATCTGGGCAAGGGATAAGAGGTTGGGCAGGATGAAAAGAGGAGCAAGAAAGAATCTGGGAAGGAAGAAGGATAGGATGCCAGGCTCTATGAAGACCAAGGCAGTTTTAAACTGCCTAGATAAGTACTGGAGTACCCCAACAGAAGGCGAAATCTGCAAACACTGGAAGGTTGGTTGGTTTGAAAGAAAAAGGAAGAGATCCAAGAGTCCAAGAAAATCAGCTAGTTGACTAGTAAGCTAACAGAGAACAGACTTCAAGGACCACACATGACAAAGAATACAATTTACATCACACTATACTCCCAGTCTGTTTTTTATTTTTGCTTTTGAGACACGATCTCACTAACTCACTAAGTCACCCAGGCTTCTCTCAAACTTGTGATCCTTCTCCCTCAGCCTCCTATAGTGCTGAAATTACAGACCTGGGCCACCAGGCCCATCTTGCCACCCGTTTAATATTTGTGTGTATAGCTTATCCTGTTCCTTCTAAAGAATCTTGCCTCTTTTCCCCTAGAGTTCATTTATCTGGTCTTCTCTTATCTTCCATCCAGCTGAGGTATCGTATCTGGTATCATTTTCTCTAAACTCCAAAGCAAAAATAATCAATTTTTTCTTGTAAACAAATTTCTTCTTCAGAGCTGGACAAGGCGGAAAACACCTACAACCTCAGCACTCTGGAAGGCTGAAGGATCTGAAGTTTGAGCCCAGACTAAGCAACATGGCAACTTAGGAAGATCATGTCAAACTTATAAACATAAAACTTTTTTTATTTTTTTGAGGCAGGGTCTCACTGTGTAGTCCAGATGGGTCTCAAATTCACAGCAATCCTCCTGCCTCTGCCTCCCACGTGCTGAGATTAGAGGCATGTGTCACCACACTCACCTTATGTGGTGCTGGGGAATCAAACCCAGGGCCCTGCACTGGCTAAGGAAGTGCTCTAACCGTTGTTCTATTCCTCCAGGCCCAACATAAAACATTTTTTAACAGGATAACACAAAGGGCAAAAAAATGGCACTCTTCAAATTCAGATGGAATGAAATGAGAAAGAACATATAAAGACTTGAACACTTGGGGCAGTCAGAAGTTTAGAAGCTGTGGTAGCCAGGCTTCAAGATGGCCTCAATAATCTTCACCTGCTGTTCAGCTGCTTCTGTAATTACCACCCCACAATAAAATGAGGTTGACCTCTAAAACCAACAGAATATGGTGGAAGTGACAGTGTACTACTTTCAAAGTTAGGTCACGGAAGGCATTACATTTTTTGCTTGATTTCTGAGATTATCTGCTCTGGGAGAAGCCAGTCATCCTATATGAAGCAGTCTTTAAGTAAGAGGAACCAAGAGCCCAATCAAAAACCAGCACCAATATGCCAGACATAAGTAAGGCAACCTGGGAGTGGATCCTCCAGTCCCAGTCAAGACTACAGATAAACAAAAGACTGCAATTATCAGAGAGATTCTAAGGCAGATCTAGTAAGCTGTGCTGCTTCTTAATTTATAACCCACCAGAAATGCAGGATATAAAAAGTGACTACTTTAAGCCACTAAAATTGGGAATATTTTATTGCACAGTAATAAAAACTATGTAGTATGCTTGCAAATAAGCTTCAATCTAATGAAGAAATAATTATAACCAAAATACATGTCACTCTACAGAGTACACTGGTACAAACTCTTAAAAAAAATTAACATGGGGCTGGAGGAATGGCTAAGTGGTTAAATCAAGCACTAAATAGCTAAGTCAAGCACTAAATACCAGAGTTGATTCCCCAGCACCACATCAGCCAGGTGTGGTGGTGTATGCTTGTAATCCCAGCACTCACAGGGGAAGGCAGGAGGACTGCCTTCAGTCCAAGGCCAGCCTATGCTCCATAGTGAGTTCAGGAACAACCTGGAAATTTGACCCTGTCTCAAAAAAAATAAAAGAATAAAAAAGATCTTCAATTAATTTAGTCTCTTATTATTAAGGCATAACTTAAAATCCTTATTAAGTCTTATGTAGATTGATGACACTAAAGGAAAAAGAAGAAAAAAAGTAACTGAGATTTCCCTTTGACTACTAACTCCACTAAAGCTCACACTTCTGTGTTCCTGTCCTTCCCACCCACCTCCAAAGCAGAGCTACAATTACATGAACCAAACCAAGCCATCTAAAATTCCCTTTCAATTTTCAGAAGAAATGAAGTTCAAAAACTCAAGTGGATCATATTTCCAAAATAAAAGAAAAATCTCTTTTCCATGAGAAACTGAGAGATAGCCCATTTGATCCTACTACATCTATGGTTCTCAGAAGCTCTGCTCAGTACTCTCATTTAACCAAGTGAAAAATGTTGCCTTTTTTTGGCAGAATTGAATGCACAGCCTTCACACTGAATTACAACCTTATTCTTGTCTTACTTTTTTTGTTGTTGTTGTTATTTCCTTAGCCTTGGGGTTTTTCATTTGTTTGTATCATTTTGTTTTGTTTTGTTTCGAGGCATGGTCTTGCCAAATCACTAAATTGCCTGGCTTGTCTCAAATTTACAATCCCCCTGCCTCAGCCTCCTAAGTGCTGGGGTTACAGGCAAGCATTCCCACGCTGAGCTCAACATTTTGTATTATGCTATGCTAACACATTATTTAGACTATTTGCTAAAGAGACTTTAAAACAAAAATAATCTGCATATTACAAGGATAAAGTAAAAATTTACTACATAGGCCAAAAAGGAAAAAATTCATGAGAAAGTATAAACAGAACTAAAGGTCTAGTAAAAATAAAATCTTAAAAATCACTCTCAAGTTACAGAGAATAAACACATTCTACCTTTCTAAAACATTTACCAGTTTCTTTAAACATTCTAAGTCATGAATTATTATGTCAAGTTTCTGCAGCAAAATGCTACATCTTTTCCAAGAGCAAACCATTTTTCAGTATTTCCAAACCCTGGTAAAAATAAAAATTCCATAAATAAACTAAAAGCTAATGAAACTTATCAGAAGTTAACTAAGATCACCAAAAACTTAAGACTAGAAACATGATAAGCAGTTAAACTATTTTAGCTTTTCCTTTTTTTTTTTTTTTTTTTTTTTTTTTTTTTTTTTTTTTTTTTGAGACAGGGTCTCGCTCTGTAGCCCAGGCTGGTCCTGAACTCACTATGAAGCCCAGGCTGGCCTTGGACTCAAGCAATCATCCCGTCCCAGCCTCATAATCCTCCCAATCCTCCAGTCTCAACCTCCCAAGTGCAGGGATTATACTCCCAACTTACATGATGCTGGAGAATTAAACTCGGATACTTAGTGCTTGACTGAGCACTTCAACCGCTGAGCCATTCCTCCAGCTCCTTTCCTTTCTCTTCTACTTGTGTAAGGTGGGAAATCACAATGTGTATATGCTCTATCATTAAGCAGAGTCCTGGAGCTCTCAGGGATAAAGCAAGATGCAAAACATGAAAAAAGGAAGAGGCTGTACAAGGTACTGTCTTCACAGAACAGTGAAGAGGAGGAAAGCTTTTTTTTTTTTTTGAGATGGGATCTACACACACACACACACACACACACACACATTCACCTGTTGACTGGCTGTATCTGTCTTTTATACAAACTCTTGGCGTTTTCTTTTCATTCTCAATGCCACTTCTGTAGCCTAGTCCCCTGCCTTACTTAAGACACACCAAACCTTAGTAAATAACTGTACACCTGAATATTGCCAAATAAATCTTTTAAAAATATCATTACATTCTATCAGCATATAAGTCTCAAGTTTAACACAAAAAGAAGACACCAGACTCTTCTAAACTTTTCCAAACTTTCTTCTATTACCAGGCCCTCACAAACCATCTTAAAACTCCAAATCGTCAGCACTTCCCTAGCAAGCTCACATCTGAGTTTGATTCCCTAGTACCACATAAACCAGGTGTGGTGGCACACACCTATAATTCCTGCACTGAGGAGGCTGAGGCAGGAGAATTGCCATGAGTCTGAGGCCAGCCTGGGCTCCAATAGTGAGTTCAGGACCAGCCTGGACTACAGAGCAAGACCTTACCTCAAAAATAAAAAAACTTTGAATCATCTACTTATCAGCCTATTACCATCTCAAGTCCACTCTTGCCAAAATATGTTTCTACTTTTTTTTCTTTTTCCAGTACTGAGGATTGAACACAGGGCCTCCTTACCTTTGAGTTACACTGCCATCCCATTTTATTGCTTATTTCAGATAGTCTTGCTTAGATGTCCAGGCTGGGCTTGAACTTGCAATCGTCCTCCCTCAGCCTCCCAAAAAGCTGGGACAACAGGCCTGTGTCACCAGACTTTTCACATTCTAGGTCTCCAGATTACATAACTTCCCTCCTCTCTGCCTCATCTATTACTCTGTAAACACATTCAGCACTAGACTGTTCTGAGATAATGCTTGAATTATTCTTTCTTCTTCCTTTTTTGAGGGGAGGAGTGGTACTGTGAACTGAAACCAAGGCTTCACACTGAACTACATCTCTAGTCCTTTTTCAAAATAGTCATCAAATTATTCAGGCTGGGCTTGCCATCCTCCTGCTTCAGCTTCCCAACGTGCTATGAGTATAGACATGCACTACCACACCAGAATTTGAACTATTTTATTTTAACATTTTATTTTATTTTAAGACCAGGTCTCACCTGGTCAAGCTAGTCCTGAACTCATTAGGTAGTCCATGCTGGCTTCAAACTCATGGCAATCCTCCTGAGCCCTGGGATTTCAAGTATGCATCACCACGCACAGCTATTATGTGGTCCAGCCTCCCTTTGAACTATTTTAAATTTTTTTGTTTTCCTTCAGTACTGAAAATTCAACCATGGGCCTTTGGCACAAAGACATAATCCAGCTCATTTTTTAGCTTTGATTGTGAGACAGGGTCTTGCTAAATCACTATGTTACCTAGACTAGGCTCGAATTTACAATCCTCCTGCCTAGGATTACAGGCTTAGTGTTAAAATGTTAATGCTGGTCTAGAAGTCACCCTTGGAGTCCTCCCAACAGTCTAGTTTGCAATCTGGGCCTTTGCTGTCTCAGGTCCAATCTGGCTGGAAGCAAGCCAATCTTTTAAGGCTCTAGCTCAGGCAAGAAACAGGCCAACGTCTCAAGGTTCTAGCTTGACTAAAAATTTAAAAATAAAATACCTCAGACCTCTCCACAAAGCCTTGTAACATGGCCATTTCTCAGGTCCCTAGCTCTATCCTATAATCCAGATTTAAATATTAATACCTGCTCCTTCTCAAGGTAGGCTGAAGACTCACTCTAGAACCATGATAGACTTTGCCACCCTAATAAAAAATCTGCTCAATAGATTGCCACTGAGTCTTGACTCCTCCTAGCAGGGTCTGTCACCCTGCCCACTCTACATCTTAACACAGGTCTGTACCTCTGAACCAAATGACACTAGCTTAAATGTTTCATTTTGTTTTGTTTTTTTGAGACAAGGTCTTGCTCCTATAGCACAGGTTGGTCTTGAAATCACAGGAATCCTCCTGCCTCAACCTACTAAGTACTGGGATTAAAGATGTACCCCATCATGCCTGGTTAATTTATTTCATTTTATTTTTTTGAGGCACAGTTTCGCTCTACACACTCCAGGTTGGTCCTGAATGCACTATGTTGCCCATGTTGGCCTCAAACTCACAGCAATCCTATGGACTCAGCTTCCCAAGTGCTCGGATTACAGACATGAATCACCACACCAAGCTACTCCGTGTGTAGTGGTGGAGATTTGAACCCAGAGCCTTGTGCATGATAGGCAAGCGTTTTAACCACTGAGTCATGCCCCCACAGCCCAATACTGAGGATTTTTTCTAAGCACTCTAAGTCAGAGCTCTTTGTTACGTGCTCTCCCAAAAGCATCTTTCAAATCATTTATCTCAGTTTGCCTGTAAACCCAGCACTCTGCAAGGCTGAGGCAAGAGAATAACAAATTCAAGCCCACACTGGGCTTAGAGAGATCTTGTTTCAAAATAAAAAATAAAAAATGGGCTGAGATGCACCTTGAGACTGTTATGCTAAGTGAAATGAATCAAATGAAGAAGCTTCAATACCACATTTCTCTAAAAGGAGAAAGCCAAAGTATAAATAAACAAAAGAGCAAAATAAGAGAGACAGCAGGAAACAGAGATAGACTTGGGCAGGAAGTGGGCATGTCAGAGGTGGCCAGAGGGTGGGAAGGTGAGAAGTGAAAAACATAAAGATGAAACATGTATGTGTGCCAATTTCTCAAGTTAAACATAAATACTGTGTATCACCATACATACTAATACAAAGAAAACCTTTTTCAGGAAAAAAAAAAAGTTGGGGATGTAACTTAGTGTGAAGGCCCTGGGTTAGACATCCAGTACCAGGAAAAAAAATCTTTATAGGGGTAAGAAATTTCTTCCAAAAGGGCAGAGAACATGTGTTATGCTGATTAAAGTCAAGCCCAGACCAGAGGCTGAAAAGTGACAACCCACAAGTAAAATTCTGCCCACGGGAGTGATTTGTTGTCCCACGGTACTTATACTATCAATTCATAAGCTGCCAACTTTTAAAAATAAGTATTTCTTAGAAAATCTGGATATCCCATTTCTCTTTTAAAAAAAGTAAGTTCAAGCCACACTTGGTCTGCATTCTCCTCTAGGTCCTAGGGTGAGTCAACACTGAATTACCTACCTTAAAATGATGAATTTTGGGCTAGAGGAAGAGCACAATGATTACAACACTCACCTAGCAGACACAAAGCCCTGGGTTACACTCCCCAGCAATACAAAAGCTGGGTGTGGCCATGCACAACTAATCCCAGCTTGCAGGAGACAGAGGTAGAAGGACTGCTTTAAGTTCTAGACCAGCATGGGCCCCATAATGAGTTCAGGAACAGCGTGGACTATAAAGTGAGACTCTGCCTCCACCCCACCCGACCCCCAGCCAAAACAGGTAAAAAGACTACCACTGACTGAGCTACAGCCCCAGTGCTTTTTATTTTGCAAAGTCTTACTAAATTGCCCAGTTTGGTATCAAACTTGTGATCCCCTATGTACATGAAATTATAGGTACACAAACCATCATATCAAGCTACCTCAGTCTTTGTAGAAAATAGTGAGGCAAACAAAGCTATCTTAACACAGTTGTATCCTTGAAAAGGATGAACCAAAGCACCAAAGCACCAATCTGACCTGTCATTACCGACTTAAATACTCATCTACGTCTTATAGACAGTTCAATCTACAATAATCACTCAGGATACACTTAATGAATTAATTAGTAAGTTTAAATGGTAATTTTAAAGTGCTAGCTCAGTTGACAAAGCACTTGTCTACCATGTGTGAGGTTCTGGGCTCAATTTAAAAAAAAAAGTTACAATGGCAGTGCACTGGCACACTCCTATAATTCCAGGTACTGAGGAAGCTAAGGCCAGAGAATTGCAAATTCCAAGTCAGCTTTGGCAATTTAGCCAGAATGGCATAAAGTATCTGATACTCAGATACCTGTAATCCCAGCACTAGGAGGCAGAGGCAGGAAGATCTCAAGTTGGAGGCCAGCTTGGGCAACTTAGCTAGATACTGTCTCAAAATATTAAAAATTTTAAAATGGACTAGGAATATAACTCAATGAGACAGCAAAGGCCCAGGATACACCTTTCAAGTACAAAAGTAAATTTTAGAACCTAGTCTCTGCATAAATGACTAAGCAAACTAATGCTCACCAAAGTGCAGATGGTATTTCAAGAGTTTTTCTCGCATAAAACCTGACAGAGAAACTAGGCCAGGGGCATAGGAAGCCTGAAGGCAGGATCACAAATTCAAGCCCACAGGGTTAACTCAGCAAGACACTGTCTCAAAATTAAAAAACAGCTGGAAGCCAGGCATGGTGGCACACTCCTGTAATCTCAACACTTGGGAGGCTGAGGCCGGAAGACTGACTTAGTACAATGTTAGACTGGGCTACATACTGAGTTCAGGATCAGCCAAGACTACAGAGCAAGATCTTATCTGAAAAATAATAATAATAATAATAATAATAATAATAATAATAATAATAATAAATTTAAGTTAAAAAGGGCTGGAGATTTAGCTCAGTGGGAAGGCCTTGAGGTCAATTCTCCAGTAAAGCATGTGTATGCGTGTGTGCAAACACAAAAACTACACTTCCAATGAGAATGACATATGTCAAAAACTCTTAACAGCAATCAATGCTGGCGAGGTTGTGGAGGAAAAGGAACCCTTTTACACTGCTGGTGGGATTGTAATTGGCACAACCATTATGAGGGGCAGAATTGAGATTCCTCAAAAGGCTGAAAATAAATATTACACTCAATCCAGCAACGCTTCTTCTGGGTATTTTTTCAAAAGAGTTAAAAGCAACATATAACAGAGATGCATGTATACCCATGTATATAGCAGCACAACTAAGAATAGCTAAAATGTGGAATATGCTGAAATTATTCATCAACAAACTAATGGACACAAAAAATGTGGTATATGTATACAATGGAGTAATACTCCATTTGTCTTCTATTTGAAGACAAATAGATTTGAGGCTTCGATAGGTATATGGTCACAATTTGAAACCACTATGCTTAGTGAAGTGAATCAAACACAGAAGGATTGGGACTGGAGGAATGGCTCAACAGTTAAAGCACTTGTCTAGCAAGTGCTAAGTACCCAAGTTCCATTCCCTAGCACCACATAAGCTGAGCGTGGTGCTGCACACCTACGATTCCAGCACTCAAGGAGGCTGAGACAGGAGGAAGCCAGCCTGGGCTCCATAGTGCATTCAGAACCAGCCTGGGCTGCAGAGGGAGATCCTGTCTCAAAAAAATCAAACACAGAAGGATAAATATCACATGATTTCTCTAACATGAGAAACACAGAATACAGGCATTTTACAGAACCTAAAGGTTGAGATAGTGGGAGGAAGCAGGGGAGGGGGCTTAGAAGGGTGCAGGAGAGTCAAAAATGGGGAGGAAAAGGGATTGTAATGTTGACGCAATATTCAAGCCCACTGTAACCATTATATATGTGTGTGTGTGTGTGTGTGTGTGTGTATACAAATATTCAAGCTCATTGTAACTATTATGTATCGTATATATCAATAAAACACACAAAGGTTGTGTGATTCAATAAAATAATATTTTCTCAGCAAGTATATTGTTAGACATGTCTGAAGTGAGGTAAACTCAGTAACAGATGAATTTGCTCTTATCCTATGAAGTAATGATACAATATAAAAATTCTCCTCCACCTCCAGGCCAGAAAGCAGTTTTCAATGTGAAAAAAATCTCCCAAGTCTCTTCAGGGCAAGAACTGACTGCTTTGTCATCAATCTCTATAATGTCTACCACAGAGTTGCACTCAAAATATAGCCAATTATGTTAAAGGAACTAAGAAATATGAGACAAATTGCAATGGCATAGAATCTTTATTATTGGGCTAGAGGTGTAGCTCCATGGTTAAAGAGCTTGCTTAGCAAGGGCAAGGCCCTGGGTTCCATTCAGCACCACATAAACCAGGCATGGTGGTACATGCCTGTAATCCCAGCACTAGGATGGCTAAAGCAGGAGGACTGTCATGTGTCCGAGCCAAGTCTGGGCTGCATAGTGAGTTCAGAATTGCCTGAACTACAGAGAGATCAGTCTCAAAAACAAAACAAAACAAAACAAAAATTCATTATATTGCCTTATAGGACGATTACTGGCAACGAAGTTTGTTTTCCTGACCTCCCCTAATAAAAAGCAAAACACAAAATCCTTAAAGGAGGAATTCTATATTTGAGTAGCTGTTGGGTCCTGGCACAATAGCAGTTCAGTAAGTGCTATTGAGTCTTATAAATTTAACATTTCTATATTTAAGTTTCCTACAAGTCTCTCTGAGTACCAATGTTTAAATTAGAAATGAAAGTAAGATAGGTCCTCTAGCCAGGTGTAGTGGCACAGGTCTTCAATCCCAGCACTCTCGGAGGCTCAGGCAGGAGGATCACCAAATTTGAGCCCTGCATGGGCACCTTAGCAAGACCCTGTCTCAAAATCAAAAATAAAAATGGTCTTGGGATGGGGCTGAAGGAATGGCACATTAGTTAAAACACTTGCCTAGCAAACACAAGGCCCTGAATGCAATTCCCCCGCACAACATAAGCCACGAGTGGTGGTATATGCCTGTAATCCCAGCACTTGGGAGACTGAAACTGGAGGACTGCTGTGAGTCCCAGGCCAGCCTGGGCCACATGGTGAGTTCAGGACCAGTCTGGTCTAAGGTTAAGACCTTGTCTCAAAAAAAAAGTGGGGGTGGGGTGGAAGAATAAGATGTAACTTTATATGAAGGCCTTGCACTTGATCTACAGTACCACAATAAATAAATAAATGAGAGAGAGAGAAAGAGAGAAAAAGAGAGAGAAAGAAATGAAAGCTAACCCAGGCATGATGGTACACACCTGTAACCCCAGCACTATGGGAGGCTGAGAGAGGAGGTTTGAAAGTTTGAGCCCAGCCTGGACAACCTGGTGAGAACTTGCCCCAAAATTAAATATAAAAAATGTGCTGGGGATATAACTCAGTGCAAGACTGTGGGTTCAATCCCCAGTACTATCAAAAAGAAAAAGGAAGAAAGAAAGAAAAAATTAAAGCTGTCTTACTCTTTTAATGCAGATGGAAACTCCCTCCCGCCCTTTTTCACTCTGCATATTTTCATTTTCATTTCCTTTGTCATCCGGGACATCTTCCTCTTACCATCTTGAGTAACATTCCCTCATTACCTGCTTCCTTTCTAGTAGCTCTCACAAATCACCCCACCACCTCCTTCCTTTCTCTCCGTAATTTGTAAACAAAAACAAAGCAAAACAAAAAAGATTAGGTTGGGTACAGTGCTGTATGTACACTGATAAGCCTGGCACTCTGGGAGGCTGAAGCAGAAGGACTGCAAGTTCAAGGCCAGCACAGGCAATCTGGCAACTTACTGAGTAAAGACCCTTGCTCTCAAAATCATAAAAAAATGGGGTGGGATGAAGCTCAGTGTGAAGGCCCTAGGTTCAACTGTTAACACCAACAGGAAGAGGAAGAGAGAGAGGATCGGAGGCAGGGAAGAAGAGCAAGAAAGAGAAACAATAAACAGATCAAGCACTCATTTAATTATAGCAAACAAGAAATCCCAATGAACAAATTACAGGTCGGTCTCAAGCATTTACAGTGCAATTTTCATATACAAAAATACAAACCTAAAAGGTGACACAAACAGTAAATATTAAACATTAACGTTTACAATGAAGACAAAAACTCAAGTATGAATGGGTATGTTAAAAAAGGTGGTGGACAGTGATGCTATCAGGTTAGAGTTAGGTTAGTAAGAAACCATACTTTGTTTTGGTAGGTTCAGTTTTGGTTTTGATTTTGGTTTGGTTTTAGAAGGTACTGAGGACTGAACACAGGGCCTTTGCTCTGAGCTACATCCCTAGCCACTTTTTATTATTTATTTGAGATGAGATCTCACTTCGCTGCTAAGTTGCCACGGTGGCCTTGAATTTGGGATTCTCCTTCCTCAGCCTCCCAAAGTGCTAGAATTTCAGGCCTGTGCCAATGGGCCCAACCTGCTGGGATTTTTTTAAGTTTTCTTTTTTTTCCATCCTAGAAGGCTAAGGCAGGAGGATCACAAGTTTAAGCCTAGCCTAGACAACTGAGCAATATAGTAAGACCCGGTCTCAAAATCAAAAACAAAAAAGTAGGCTGGGGACACAGCTCATTGTGAAGGCCCTGGATTTATTTCCAGTACTACGATAAAATTAAGTAAAATATTCTTTTTTTCTACCCCAAGATTTATTGAAATACAACTGATCAAAAAATAATTCTGTATATTCAAGGTATATACTGTGAGGCTCTGTTATATGTATACTATGTGAAATGTACTATAATCAAGCTGACTACCATATCCATCACTGTAATTACCTTTATTATGGTGAGAATGTTTACAAATCTTTTTTTGTGAATTTCCAGTACATTATTAACAATAATTATAATCATTATCAGTATCAGCTCCTTTGACATAACTATTCTTTTTTTTATTTGAGACAGGGTCTCACTCTGTAGCCCAGGCTAGCCTTGGACTCAAGGCAACCCTCCTGCCTCAGTCTCCCCAGTGCTGGGATTACAGGTGTGCGCCACCAAACCCAGCTCACGTGGTACTGGGGAATCAACTTGGGGACTTAGCACTAGAGCTTTAACCACTGAGCCATTCCTCCAGCCCAACATACCCACTTTTATTTAGGCTTCTGTCATCACTGTAAACATTAATGTTTACTGTTTGTGTCACCTTTTATGTTTATATTTTTTAACTAATTGCCCTAGAAATGCTTGAGACATACCTGTGATTTGTTCACTGTGATTTCCTCTTTGCTTTAATTAAATACACTTTTTTCTTTTTGCAGTAGAAGGACTGAATTCTGGGTGTCTATGCTAGGATATGCCATCACGGTGTTTTTTGGGTTTTATTTATTTATTTTTTTTTTTTTTTTGAGACAGAGTCTCAGCTCTGTAGTTCGCACTGATCCTGAACACACTATGTAGCCCGGGCTGGCAATCCTGCCTCAGCCCCACAAGTGCTGGAATTACAGGTGTGTGCCACCACACCCAGCTTGTATGATGCTGAGGAATCAAACTTTGCGCCTTTTCACTTCCTAAGCAAGTGCTCTAACCACGGGGCTATTCTTCTAGCCCCAGAGATAACTATGTATAAAACAGTACAAGTAGGAAAAGTGTACGTATGGATAAGGGAGCTGTAAAAACAGAAAAGTCAAGTTAGGTATTATGGTTTGGATCTGGAGTATCTCCCAAAAGCCTCACATATTTGGATACTGTGGATTATCTATGGATTCCATGTGCTGTTTGGAGGTGGGGCCTGACTGGAAGAATGCTGAGGATGTGGTGGATCATGAGAGTGTGACCTAGAAGAATATACTTCTCCCCAAACCCTGATCCTCCCTCCTGTGATGCTATGAGCAGCTGTTCCGCACCAGATCTTTTTACTACTGCCAGCTGCCCATAAATAGACTGAGATCTCTTCAAACTGTGAGGTAAATCTTCTTCCCTTAAATTGTAGGTTACCAGGTGGTGTGTTCCAGCAACAAAAAGTAACTAAGACACCAGGCCTGGTAGCACAGGCCTATAATCTCAGTACTCTGAAAGTCTGAGGCAGAAGGATTACAAATTTAAGCCCAGTCTGGGCAACTTTCCAAGACCTTGTCTCAAAATCAAAAACAAAAACTGACCTGGTATAAGCTGCATATGGTGGTGCTTGCTTGTAATCTCAGAACTCAGGAAACCAAAGAGGAATTGCTGTGAGTTCTAGGCTAGCATGGGCTACACAGTGAGTTAGTGAATTTAGGACCAGTCGGACTACATGAGACCCTGTGTCAAAAAAAAAAAAAAGAAAAGTCACAGAATCCAAATTAAGAGACAGTGTGACATATACACACAGGCTAACCTTTAACGAGAAGGCTGTGAGCTTCAGATCTGAGAAGAAACTGCCATTTTTTTCCCAACCAATAAGGCCATCATAAACCCATAAGCACTGCTTTCTTTCCATACCCCCGCACAGCAGTTATATGACCAGGGCTTGCCCTCTGCACCACCCTATCCCCAAATCTATCTCACTGGAATGTAACCATACCTGAAGTTCTCACTGTTCCAGTCACTTCTTTATGTTAAGGCGTTGTCTCCAGAAGGCCACTGTGAAATGCATGTTATCTGAGAGAGGAAGGAGGGTCCATTAATATATGGCAACAACCTTAAAAATTTTGTAGAACAAATTCAGTCTTTTGTTATTATTTTACTCTGAGCACAAGGTCTTTAAAATATGGGGGTAAGGGGATGGCTGAAGGAATCAGTTAAAGCTCTTGCCTAGCAAGCTCAAGGCCAAGTTAGATTTCCTAGCATACAGGAAGCTGAGGCTGAGTGAGTAGGATCACTCTGAGTCCAAGGCCAGTCTGGGCTACACAGTGAGTTCAGGACCAGCCCAGACTACAGAGTAAGACCCTGTCTCGAAAAAAAAAAAAATTCATGGACTGGGAAAATAGCTCAGTGATTAGAGTGCTTGCCTATAAAGCACAAAGCCCCAGGACTGATCCCCATCTCAACATAATAGCCAAGTTATGACATACATGCCTATAATCCTAGCACCCAGGAGGCTAAGGCAGGTAGACTGTCATGAGTTCTAGGTCATAGAGGTCTGGGCTACACAGTGAGTTCAGGACCAGCCTAAATTGTAGAATGAGACCTTGTCTCCAAAAAAAAAAAAAAAAAAAAAAAAAAAAAAAAAAAAAAAAAAAAAAAAAAAAAAAAAGTTTCATGAGCCAAGACTGGTGGCTCAGGCCTGTAATCATAGCACTTTTGGAGGCTGAGGCAGGAGGACTGTAAATTCAAGCCCAGCCTGTGCAACCTGTCAATTGAGACTCTGTCTCTAATCAAAAATTTAAAAAATGGGGGGGCTGGAAGAATGGCACAGTGGTTAAAGTGCTTACCTGGCAAGCACAAGGCCCTGAGTTTGCTGGGCATGATGTTACACACCTATAATCCCAGCACTGGGTAAACTGAGGCAAAGGATTGCTATAAATCCAAAGCCAGCCTGGGCTACATATGAGTTCAGGAACAGTCTGGGCTATACAGCAAGACCCTGCCTCAAAAAATAAAAATAAAAATAAAAAATGGGCTGAAGATATAGCTCAGTGTAAAGACCCCTAGGCTCAATCCCTAATATCAAAAAAAAATTTTTTTTCTTGAGATAATTTGTGATGAGCAGGCAGGACAAAAGGGCAAGTTGGGAGAAAATGACTCACACACAGTATGAAGAAATCCCTACCTAGGTATGATGGACATATGGCAAAATAAAGATGGCCATATGAACACATAGTCTGCCCAAAAGGGTCACTGTAAGGACACTCCCTGCAACTTGGAGGCTCTAGAGACAGGAAAAGAAAAAAAGCACTCCAAGGTTCCGGATATAATCAGTTCTAAAAAGAAGCAAAAGAGCTGAGCTGGCAGCAGTTTTCCAAGGACAGTGCACTGCTAGACTGGAGAAAGACAGTGACAGAAAATCTTCTGGTTAACTGTTTCTAGGTATGAGAATAATTTCCAACCTAACCTTTCTAGCTGTCCCAGAGTAGCCTGCAGCTCCATTCTGTGAATCACCTTTCCGATTTACACAGCCTCAAAGCCAGAATCATTAACCATTACAAAAACAAAAATCAATATGGCTTTACTGAACATATAGCTGTAGGCCCAGAACTTGACTAAGCATTACAAAGAAAAAGATAAACTTTTATATTAATTCATATACGTAAAACTAATGCCAAAACCCAAAACTGAACTAGGCACAGTGGCACAGGCCTATAATTCCAATGTTCTGGGAGGCTAAGGCAGGAGGATAAGAAGCTCAGGCCCAGGCAAGGCAACTTAGTAAGACCCTGTGTCAAAAAAAAAAAAAAAAAAAAAAAAAAAAATTGGCTGGGGGACATAGCTGAATGTGAAAGTCCAGGGCTTGGCCCTTAGTACAAAAACAAATCAAATCACTGAGATAGGTAAGGAACAACAAAGAAAACGGTTAGGAACAGGCTATATCCCATCAGAACTAACATAATTTTTCTTTTTTTTAAACTGAGCATTAAACTCAGAGCCTTTGTACTGAGCTACATCCTCAGCCTGTTTTTATTTTTTAAAATTTTGAGACAGGGTCTCACTAAATTGCCCAGGCTTGACTCAAACTTATTATCTTCCTGCCTCTGTCTCCCAGAGTTCTGGGATCATAGGTGTGCCCACCACATCCAGCCTAACACAAATTCTTGAAACTAGCATGAATGTAACAAACTTACTTCTAGGCCAAAGGTCCTTTATAAACTCCATCTAAACAGTTAAGAGGCACAAGCTGAAAGTAACTGTTTCTGGTATAATGCAAAAAGTAGGGTCTCGCTCTATAGCCTAGGCTGGCCTTGGAATCACAACAATCCTCATGTCTCAGCCTCCTGAGTGCTGGGATTGCAGGCATATGCCACCATGCCCAGTTTATGCATGTGGTGCTGGGGAATTGAATTCAGGTGCTTAGCACTTGCTAGGCAAGTACTTTTAACTGCCGAGCCATCACTACTGAGCCATTCTTTTAGCTCCAAGAAGTTCTTCAATACCACACATTCAGTTTGGCAAACTAGAGAGTACCAGACTGAGTTGCAAAATCTGGTCCTAGTTATTGTTCTTTTAATTAGCTTTACACAAAATGTTTAATCTTTATTCCCCCCCCCTTAGTACTTTTCTTTATTGTTCTTTTATATTGTTTATTTGAGACAGGGTCTCATGAGTTGTTAAAACTGCTTGCCCAGGCTAGGCTCAAATCTGTAACTCTCCTGCCCAGATTCAGAAAGTGCTGAGATAATAGGCCTGTAGGCCTGGTCATTTTCTGCAATAAGCTTTTTTTTTTTTTTCCCATTACATATTGGAGATTAAACCCAGGGCCTCAGGTATGCTAGACAAGTACTCTACCATACTCCTTTTTTCATTTTTATCTTGAGGAAGAGTCTCATTAAGTTGCCCACTCTGGCTTCAAACATGGGATCCTCCTGAGTAACTGGGAATACAGACATGTACCACCTAGAGCACTTAGTAACTTTTTTTTTTTTTTGGCAGTGGTGGTAGTACTAAGTACTAGGAATTGAGTCCAGGGTTTTCATACTAAGCTACATTCCCAGAATTTTTTTCTTTTTTCTTTCCTTTTATTTATTTTTATTTTTATTTTTATTTTTTTGAGACAGGGTCTCACTCTGTAATCCAGGATGGTCTCAAATCCACTATGTAGCCCAGGATGGCACCAAACTCAAGACACCTAAATGCTGGGATTACAGATGTACACCACCACACCCGGCTTATATGGTGATAGGGATCGAACCCAGGGGCTTGGTTGTGCTAGGCAAGCATTCTAAACATGAAGCTACACCCCAGCACTTCCCCCCAAGCTCATTTTTTAGTTGGATTTAAAGACTGGGTCTCACCAACTTGCTAAATTAATCAGACTAGGTTTAAACTTGTGATCTACCTTTCTCAGTCTCCCAGAGGGCTGGAATTATAGGCCTGTACCTCTGGGCCCTGGCTCCCTCTCATTTTAAACAAATAGAACACTAAAAGGTTTAGAGCAGTCTAGTAGTATATATCTGTCACATATACACCATCTGCTAGATAACTGCCCACTAGAAATGTCACTAATCAATCATAACACACTCTCCCAGAAAACTCCCACAAGAAGAATCCATCATAACACAGTGCTTCTGACAGCTATTACCAATCAAAGTTGGCCTATAAACTAAAATTTATTTGCCAATATGGAGGAGATGATCTCTTCCAACTCTAAAACTCAAATACTAAGTTTCTATGGCTGGGAGATAATATAACATTTCTAACAAGCCTAGATTCCATAGTGTTGACAATACAAATTTCAGTTCAAACTCCAACTTCTCCTTCAAGCTGTACTTAACCTGATTCATTTTCATTTCTTTTTCTTTTTCTTTTTTTTTTTTTTTTTTGACACATGGTCTCCCTCTGTAGTACAGGCTGGTCCTGAACTCACTAAGTAGCCCAGGCTGGACTCAAAATCACAGCAACCTCCTGCCTCGCGCAGTGCTGGTATTACAGGCATGTGCTACAATGTCCATTTTATGTGATACCAGGGACTCAAAACTCAGAACCTTGGGCAAGCACTCTAACCGCTGAGCTATTCCTCCAGCCCTCCTCCACTCTCATTTCCTAGTGATACTTAAAAAAAAAAAAAAAAAAAAAAAACCTAAGAAACAATTCACTCCGATTCTGTTGACAAAATAGATAACCAGAGCATATTATAATATCCAGGTCTGTTAATGGATTCTTTTTATTAAAAAAAAAAAAGGAGCCCTTTAATCAGCCCTAAAGAAAAATTCCCATCCAATGCATTGGGGCACAGCTCAGTATTTAAAGCACTTGCCTAGCATGTACAAGGCCCTGGGTTTGATTCTCTAGTACCACACAGATACTGGCCGGACATAGTAGTTCAGATCTGTGGTCTGCTGGGAGAACTCAGTGAGGAGGCTGAGGCAGGATTGCCATGAGTCTGAAGCCAATATGGGCTACCCTGCAAGTTCAGAACCAGCCTGGACTACAAAGAGAGACCCTGTCTCAACAAAACAAACAAAACCGCCAAAATATGGCAATACACTTACATTAGTAAAAAAAAAAAATCCAAACCTTTATCAGTCCCACCTCCACAATTAGGCTTTGTCACTTCACAGTAAAACTCTGCCACAGCCACTTTTCCATCCTTTTACCCCTCTTATCACAGCCATCTTCCTAAAACATGTATGTATGCCCATAACTTTCCTATCTAAAAAAATCTGTATCTAACAACATAAAACTTTTTTAAAATTTTAGCATTATACTTAGAACTCTTCATATATTTATTTCTTTTTTCCTTTTTCTCACATGTCCCATAATACTTTCCTTTCCCACTCCACTTCTTGAATTTTTTTCTGCCCACAATCCTCTGAATTTATGCAAGCACTCAGGTGTAAAAATGATTCCTCTGCCTTTCCTGTCCTTCCCTTTCCCCCTGCCACATTCCTACTCATCATCTAAGATCAAACACCATACAGTCAAGTTTTGCCTCTTTCCTCCTCTGGCCAACTCACAAATAAAATTGGTCACTCCCTCTTCTGTCTTAATGTTTTTTGAGCTGTCCTTGGTATGTCCACAATTTTTTGCCTCAGGATTCCTAAAACCATTAGAATCACCTGAACATATTTTAAAAGTAAATGGCGGCTGGGGATGTAGCTCAGCAGTTAAAGAGCTTGCACCTCACAAGTTCAAGGCCCAAGTAGGAACCCCAAACACTGCATAAGCAGGGTGTGGTGGTACATGCCTCTAATCTCAGCACTCTGGAGGCTGAGGCAAGAAGACTGCCATGAGCTGAGGACCAGCCTGGATTACAAAACGAGACATTGTAATTCATACATACACGCACACATACATAAATGTAAACTAGCAAGAGCCAACCCAGATTTAATAATCAATCTCAGAAATGAGACCCTGCATTTTCCACTTTTAAAAGGTTCCTTTTCTGGGCCTAGTGGCATAGGCCTGTAATCCCAGTACTCTAGGTGTCTGTGGCAGAAGACTCACAAATTTGAGCCCAGCCTGGGCCACTTAATGAGTTAGCAAAAATGTCCCAAAATCAGAAATCAAAAATGACCTGGGGATGTAGCTCAATATGAAAGCCCTGTCCTCGATCCCTAGGAAAATAAATAAATAAATAAAGAGTTCTCTATACCAGGCCTGGTAGCACAGGCCTGTAATCCTAGAACTCTTGTAGACAGAGGCACAAAGACTACAAATTCAATCCCAGCCTGGGTGACTCGTCAATTTGGTGAGACCCTATCTCAAAATAAAAACAGAAAAATAGGCTGGAGATATATCTCAGTACAAAAGCCCTAGGTTCAACCCCCGGTAGTTGGAAAAAGTAGAAATTTACAGTGAAGTACTTTGAAAAAAAAAAAAAAACTCTACACTTGATTTTATTTCACATCACACACTTGTATACTGAAGAGGAATGAATTCCTTTTAGACTCACACAAAAAACATACATTCACCATTCAAGGAAGAATTTCCACTTTTATTTCTAAAATGAAAACTGAAGTAACTGCACCTGACTAACCCTGTGACTACACAGCACAGGCTCTCACCAGATTTGCTATGAGAACTTTATTTCAGATGAGAACCAAATTCTTTATCAATTCTGACAGTAGAAATACACTGTTTTGGGCTGGAGAAATGGCTCAGCTCTCCCCTCACAAGTGCTAAGTACCTGAGTTCAATTCCCCAGCACCACCTAGGCTTGGTGCGGTGGAGCAAGTCTGCAATCCCAGAACTCAGGAGGCTGAGACAGGAGAATTGCCCTGAGTCCAAAGCTAGTCTGACTACATAGTGAGTTCAGAGCAAGACCCTGTCTCAAAAAAAGAAAAAAGAAATACACTCTTTACATAGTTTCTTTAGACGTAATTATACTAGTAATAGAATAGATGCAAGAGAACCCACTCATAAGTGATAAGCAGCTGTCTTCTGTTCCCTACTTTTAAAAGAAAAATAAAACCTCTTCTTTTCCCAACCCCCAAGTCGAAACAAGTTTACTGCATCTGTGACGGAAAATGTTAACAAGATTAAGGTACCAATATAGTTTTTTTTTAAAAAAAAAAAAAAAGGGGGGGGAGAGAAGGGGTACATACAAGTAATCTCAGCACTGGGGGAGAGTGAGGCAGGAGGATCCTAAGTTCGAGCACAGCCTGGGAAATGTAGTTAGCCCTTGTCTCAAAATATAAATACAGAAACGGCTGGGGATGTACCTTGATGAGAAGACGATGGGTTCGATCGCCATAACAGCGGGGCAAAGATAAAAGGAGGTGGGGGTACAACAAGATGAATTTTCGGGAAATCGTGGATTGTGATTCACCTAATCACATCACTAGACTTCAGGCCCAACGTCTCCTGGGTTCACTGACCACTGTGTTTCCTTCTCTTGAAGTCGCAGCCCAGATCTAAGTCTGAAAACTTGAGTTCTCCACTTACATGTCATGTTCTCATCGTGTTTGGACCCTTCGAATAGTTCACGGGCTACTTTTAGCTTTCTCTGCTCAAAGAAAAGGACACTCTTGGGAGAAAAGACAGTGACAGCTCCACGTCTGCAAGTCAGTGTGCCGCCGAGCTGCGGCCGGCGCCCGGGCCAGGACCACCACGCGGGGGGACAATGGCGAGCGCAGGGGAGTGGACCAGAGGGGGGGCAACCTCTATCGTGGGCCCTGTTCGCGAGTGCGGGCTCGGAAAACTCTCCGTAAGGGCGAGCCAGGTGGCAGGTGGGCACGGCCGCCGCCCCTCACAGGGCCACGTCGCCCAGGCGGGCCGCGGCTACGGAGCCCCGCGCGTAGGCCGGACCACCAGAGGGTGGCCCCGGGCGCGGCCGAGGGGCGCGGGGCTGGACCCTGCCCACGCCCGCTGTGGTAAGGCCTTGTCACAACTTGAGCCCGTGTGACAAGGAGCGCCTCGAGCAGCCACTGACCGCTTGCTGTGTCCCGCTGTCCCACCCCCAGCCGGGCCGGGCCACTACCCCGAGATCCCCGCGCCCCCCACGGGCGCCGGCTGCAAGAGGAGCAGTCACGACTCTGGGGTCCCAGGTCGTGGGCAGCACGCCTGCTCCTCTTTCGCTCTCCCCCAGCATTCTCAGCCAAACTCCCTCCTGTCCCCAGAACTGCCTCCAGTACGCCCACGGGTGTTTACCGGGAGTCGGGGCGGCGGCGACTCCTCAGTCCTTCGGCTAAGATGGCAGCCGGTCCCGAGTCCGAAGCACAGCGACTAGAGCCAGTTAGCAGCCAGTGCGCAGGCGTCTCCGCTTAGACACAGTTTCGACTACAAGCTCCAGAAGGCATTGCGCGCCGGCCCTTGAAATTCAAGTTTTCTTCACCTCCAGATGAAATGGACCAAGACTTGCTCCCAGGACTTCTGGGCTTCTTCTTCTTTCTCCTGCTCTCCTCTTCCTTTCTCCTTCTCTCCTCCCCTTTAGCTTTTATTCTTTTTATTTTTAAATACCTATCAATTGAACCTTTAGGCTACAATAGCTTTGGTTCCCAAACTCTAGCCTGCACCACAATCACCCCAACAGCATTTCTTTCCTTATTTCTGGCCCCTCCCTTTTTCTTTTTTGTATTAGGAATTGAACCCAAGGCCTTAGCACTAAACTATATCCTCAGCCCAATTTTTATTAATGTTATTGTTTATGCGACACTGGGTCTCGCAAGGTTGCTAAGTTGCCCGGGCTGATCTGGAACAAGTTCTCTGGTGTTGACAACTGGGAACACAATTTAAGAAATACTGGACTCTTAAGAATGCACACTGGAATTTCACTCATTGTGTTCAAGTCCTGTTTTCTCTACCTTTTTACCAGGTTGGTCTTCGGAATAATGAAAGGGGCTAGGAATGTAGCTCAGCGGTTAGAACCCTTGTCTAGAAGTACAAGGCCCTGGGTTCAGTTCTTCAGCACCACACTAGCTGGGCATAGGGGTGTACCCTTGTAATCCCAGCACTCGGGAGGCTGAGACAGGAGGATTGTCCTGTATTCAAGACAAGTTTAGGCTACATACACCAAGTTGAGGACCAACCTGCCCTACTAAGTAAGACCTTATTTCAAAAAAAAGAAAAAAGAAAAAGAAATAATAGCAATGATCTAATGGTGCCAATGTAGCAGGTGTTCTAAGAGCTAAATAGCAGGCTTCTTTCATCCTTGCCACAAACCTATCAGAGAAATACTATTATTCTTGTTGTACAGATACAAAACCAAGTTGCCTGCTGAATAAGAACCTGAGCAGTCACTTTCCAGACCATCTCCTCAACCTGCTTCACAGATTGTTTATGAGACTCAGCTATGCAAGTAGTGACTCAGAGGCATGACAAAGAGCTTGGTAATTAGTGACTTTGCTGTTATTGTTTGGCCTGTTTCCTCCTAAGGAAAATATATTTTATTATCCAGAAAGTGATTTTCACTTTTCAAAGTACTTTGAAACCAATTTTTTTTTTCCTATACTATACTTGAGAATGGTTTACTCATAATATAGATTCTGGCCAAGCACTCTGGAAGGCTGGGGCAGGAGGATCACAAGTTTAAACCCAGCTTGGGCAACTCAGTGAGACCCTGTCTCAAAATCAAAATAGGCTTAGATGTAGCTCAGTGTGAAGGCTTTGGACTCAATCCCTAGTACCACAAAAATAGGTATATACATAGATAGACTAGTGATGGAGATTAGTGTAGAGTGCCTCCGGATTCCATCACCAGTACAGAGTCTCCCTATGTTGCCCAGACTGGGCTTGAAATTGCAGCCCTCCTGCCTCAGTCTCCCTGAAATCTGGGATTATAGGCCTGTGCCACCAGACACAGCTAATTTTTTTTTTAGCAGTACTGCAGATGAAACCCAGACCTTCACACTAAGCTATATTTCCAACTCTTTATTTTTTTTATTTTGAGACAGTCTTGCTAACCATTTCATTGCCCAAACTAGGCTTACTCTTAAAATTCTCCAGAGTGCTAAGATTACAAGCATGCACCACCATTCCTGGCACAAGTATGTTTTAAACATTTCTTTCACTTTGTTCCAAAAACAAGCACATCTACTACATGCCAGAGTCTCAAACTTTAGAATGCATTGGAATCCCCTGGAGGGTTTATTAAAACTCAGGTTGTCAGGCATTACCAACTAGAATTTTTTTCGTTCTCTGGAGATCAAAATCAGGGCCTCATGCATATTAGGTGCTGAACTGCCAGCCTCCCCAAGAATTTCTTCCCTTCCCCTGCTCTGCCCTCCCCTCCCCCTTGAGGATGGAATCCAGGGACTTGGACATACTAGGCACGCACCGTAACACCAAGCTAGCGACACACGCCCTCAGCCCCAATTCCCAGAATTTATGAGGAAGTTCTAAGCTCGATCTCAAGAACAAACATTTCTAAAAATTTTCCAGGTTGCGCTGGCACCCAGAGATCATCTTTTAAGAACAAATAGATTATACTATTTTAACCTTCTAGCTAATGTCAGCTCTGATCTGGGAGGTAGATCCTAGCAGGAGTTAATAACTTAAGCTTCAGAGGCATATGGATCAAAAAGCCGGTCCTTCTGTCAACAATTTGCTGTCACAGGCTCCTTGCCACTGAAAAGCCAATACTTGGAGAAGACGAGAGTTGGGGGAAAGAATCAGTTTTACTCAAGGGCCAGCATCTGGAGAAGATGAGGATTCAGCAAAAGATTGCCTCAGACCCTACGGAAGGTAACTCAGGGGCACCAGTGGCTTTTATATGGAGGAAAAAGAGGCGCGAGGGAGTAATGGGCAGGAAGACCATCGGCTGCCTCTTCCTCTTGCAGGGCTGTGTCTCCTTCCTTTTTTCTGGCAGGAACATCGCAATTAACCTTGACAGCCAATCGTTAGTTATAAACAAATTACTTTTCTTCCCTGCCAGTTAAACATTATAGCAGTTTGCATGCTTTGTGCTAGATGATACACAGAATTAAAAACTAAGGAGATATGGTGCACATTCTGGTATTATCTGAAGGTCACCTAATGTTCTGAGTTTTATAAATCTAAAGAAAGAGTTATTGAGTAGTGATCTTAATCATTTAGATACATCTTTTCTTTATCAAAATGCTGGGAAAAGGAGAAGAAGCAAAAGTAACCCTACAAAGGACAACTATCAAAGTTATGGCCGCTTGGGGCAGGCCTGAGGCTGAGGCAGGAGAATCACAAATTTGAGCCCCACCTGAGCAACCTACTGACCTAGCAAAACACAGTCTCAAAATCAAAACCAATAAAATAAAATAAAATAAAATAAAATAAAATAAAATAAAATAAAATAAAATGAAGTAAAGGACTAGAGCTTAGTGCGAACACTCTGGATTCAATTATCCCCAGTACTGAAAAAAGGAAAAAAGTTATGATCACTGTTACATTTCTTTGGGAGTCTTAGGTAAAGTCACCTGAACATCAATAATCAAATCACTCTTTTTTTTGTGTGTGTATGATATTGGGAATAAGGCTAGGACCTTCACACTGAGATATACCTCCAGCCCATTTTTTGTTTCTTTGTGTGTTTACCTATTTATTTGCTTTGAGACAAAGTCTCAGTTTGTAATCCATTTTGGTCCAGAACTCACTATGTAGCTCAGGCTGGCCTCGAACTCATGGCAGTCCTCTTGGCTTAGGTGCTCAGATTACAGGCTCCTAAATGCTGGAATTACAAACCAGCTCTGCTGTGCCTGACTTATATGGTGCTAGGGAATTGAACTCAGGGCCTTGCACTTACTAGGCAAGCACTCTATCCACTGAGCTATGCCCTTCGCCTTCATTTCTCAGTTTTGATTTTTGAGACAAGATCTCATTAAGTTGCTGTGTTGCCCAGGCTGAGCTTAACTTTGTGATCTTCTTGCCTTGGCCTCCCTGAGTGCTAGGATTCCAGGCTTGCACCCCTGGGCCTGGCTAATAACCAAATCTATACATGAAAATAATAAACCCTACCTTCTAGGAATGTTGTAGAGAATCAGGGAGACCCAAAGAAATTATCTGGTGGCTCTCCAAGGAGGAGTTGACTTTAAAAAGGCAGCAAATCACAGGCGGGCCGCTTCCTCATTCTTTCACATTTTGTACGATGGCCCTGGCTCTCAAGTTCCTTGACCCAGAACTCAGCTCAGTCCTAGGCTGGTAAAGAATGCTTGAACAGTGTCTGATACAGCCTCGAGCCACCTTCAACTTCCCTCTGCCTAAGACAGTCTTGGCAGAACACAGCCTTGTTAAGGCATAGGTTGGAAACCTGGAGGAACCTGCTACTGCCACTAACAAGGGAAAGATATTTGCAGGCTGTATGGAGAAGAAAGACAGAAGGAAGCCGTCTGCAGGGGATGGGAGAGAAACCCCAGCAGCCCACATGCTGCCTGTCGCTTACCAGCTTTCCTTGCTGAACACTTAGTCATGCTGCTGCCTCCCCTTCCCTGGAACTGTTCTGCTTTCAATTGTCAGAGGCAGGGGAAAGCGGGAACAGCCGTGTGGTGATGGAGAGAAGGCAATGGATGGGGTTTCAGAGAGCCTGAGACCTAGATCCAAAGATACTTGCGATCTGAGGCTGAATCAAAAAACACAGACAGGGAGAGTAGATCACAAAACTAAGCCCAACCATTTGTTGTCTGCAAGAGACACATTTCACTCACAAAGAAACACACAGACTGAGGGTAAAAAGATGGAAACTCATACTGCAAGCTACCAGAGGCCCAGAAACAAGCACGAGTAGCTATACTAATTTCAAACACTGCAGACTTCAAATTAGAGACAAGAAGAAATAAACATGAATAATATATACTGTAAAAAGATCCAACATGAAGAGCTCACAATCATAAACATATATGTAGGTGCACCCAAGTACATAAAACAGAAGCTACTGGACACACAAGGCCAAACAGATCCCCAATACTCTCATACTAGGGGACCTCAATGCCCACACTCACAAACAGGACAACAAGACCAAAATATTAACAAAGAAACATCGGAGCCAAATCACATCATGGAACAAATGGACTTAACAGATATTCTAACCAACATCAGCAGAATACACCTTTTTCTCAGCAGCACATGGCACTTTTTCCAAAAAAAAGACCATATCCTTGGATATAAGACATGTTTAAATGAATGAAAAGGAATTGTAATCATTCCCTGCATAGTTTCAGGCCATAGTGAAATGAAACCAGGAATCAACAACAGAAGAAACTGCAGAAAATATACAAATACATAGAGATTAAATGATTTTTTCTGAGTATTATAGTTTTCAGGAAAGAAGTTCTTCATTTCTTAAGATTCTTAGGTATTTAGAGGCCGTGAATGAAATTGTTTTTTCTGACCTCTTTCTCTGTGTTCTCATTGTTGCTATAGAGGAACGCTATTGATTTTTGTGTATTGATTTTATATCCTACAACTTGGCTAATTTATTAGTTCTAAGAGTCTTCTGTTAGAGGTTTTGGAGTCCTCCACATACTTGGAACCTTCAGATTATGAGAGTGATGCGCTGCCTTGGAGTCCTTCATGCAAAGGATATCTTCCAAAAATGAGGATAGATACTTTGACTTCTTCCTTTCCTATGGATATTCCTTTTAATACATTCTCTTGCCTGATTGCTCTGGCTAAGGTTTTGAGCACTATGTTGAGTAGAATTGATGAGTGTGGACACCATTATCCTGTTCCTGATTGAAAGGGAAATGCTTTCAGTTTTTCCCCATGTAGAATGATGTTGGCTATAAGATTGTCACAAATTACTTTTTTTTTTTGAGACAGGGTCTCAATCTGTAGCAGAGGCTTGTTCTGAACTCATTATGTAGCCCAGGCTGGCCTTAAACACACAACAATCCTCATGCCTCAGCCTCCCCGCTGTAAGTTACTTTTATCCATTCCAGGTAGGATCCTCCTATACTCATTTTCATCAGAGTTTTGCTGCAATCTATGGAGATGATCATGTGATTTTTGTCCTTGCCTTTGTTAATGTGATGTATTACATTAATTGATTTACATATGTTGAATCAGCCTTGCATCCTTAGGATGATGCCAACTTGGTCATGGTGTATGATCTTTTTAATAATTTGCTGCATTCTCAGTAAGAATTTTTGCGTCTATATTCATTAAGAAATTGCTGTGTAGTTTTCAGTTTTCTTTCTTTGTTGGATCTTTATCTGGTTTGGGGATCAAGAGGATTCCTGCTTCCAGGAAGGAGTTGAACAGTAACCCTCTTTTTCAACCTCATGGAAGAGTTTAAGAAGTATTGGGCTGGAGGAATGGCTCAACAGTTAAAGCACTTGCCTAGCAAGTACTAAGTCAAGCACTAAGTACCCGAGTTTGATTCCCTAGGACCACATAAACCAGACATGGTGGCACATGCCTGTAATCCCAGCACATGGGAGGCTGAGACAGGAGGATTTCCATGAGTCCAAGACCAACCTGGGCTCCATAGTGAGTTCAGAACCAGCCTGGGCTACAGAGGGAAACCCTGTCTCAAGGGTGAAAAAAGCGTTGGCACTAACTCTTCCGAAAAGTTCTGATAAAGTTCTGTGGTGAATCCATCAGCTGCTGGGCTTTTCGTTATTGGTAGATGCTTTATCACTGACTCAATTTCATACCTGGTGATTGCTTTATTCAGGGTTTTCTTTCTCCTTGATTCAAATTTGGCATATCTTATATGTCTAGGAATTTGTGCATTTCCTCTGAGTTCTTAAATTTATTGGAATATAGGCTTTCACAATAGTTGCTTATAAACCTTTGGATTTCAACAGTATCTGTGACAGTTTCACCTTTTTCATTCCTAATTGTATTGACGTGAACTTTTCTTTCCTTCTTTTGGTGAGTTTGGCTAGAGGTTTGTCATTTTTATTTATCCTTCCAAAGAACCAACTCTTTCACTCATTGATCTTTTGTATTTTTTTCTTTTAGTTTCAATTCACTGGTCTCTGTTCTGATTCTTATAATTTCCTTCCTTCTACTGCCTTTGAATTTGGCTTATTGTCATTTCTCTAGGACTTTGAGCTGCATCATTAGATTGCTTGTTTGAGATTTCCCTTTTTTCAGATATATATTCACAGCTATAAATTTCTTAGTACTGCTTTCATTATGTCCTACAGGTTCTGGCATGATTTGCTTCCATTGTTATTTGACTTTAGGAAGTTTCTTATTTCTTTCTAAATTTTTCCTGTGATCCATTGCTTGTTCAATAATGTATCGTTTCATCTCCATGCTTTTGTATATTTTCTGCAGTTTCTTTTGCTGTTGATTTCTAGTTTCACTCCACTATGGCCTGAAAGTATGCAGGGAATGATTTCAATTCTTTTTCATTTATTTAAGCATGTCTTATTTCCAAAGATCTGGTCTCTTTTGGAAAAAGTGCCATGTATTGCTGAGAAAAAGGTTTTTTCTGCTGATGTTGGCTAGAACAGTCTGTAGACAGGTGTTAAGTCCGTTTGTTCCATGGTGTAATTTACCTCTGTTGTTTCTTTGTTGGTTTTTTTTTTTTTTGTCTTACTGCTCTGTGTATTTCTGAATGTGAGTATTGAGGTCCCCCAGTATGAGAGTACTGGGGTCTATTTGGCCCTGTATGTCCAGTCACTTCTGTTTACAGAATTGGGTGCACCAACATTGGATGCATATATGTTTTTAATTTTGAGCTCTTCCTGCTGGATTGTTCCTTTTACTAGTTTAGTGTATCCATTTTTATCTCTTCTTTTCTTTTTTATTTGAACTCTGTAGTGTTTTAAAATAGTATAGCTACTCTTGCTTATTTCTGGGCTCTAGTAGCATGTAGTATTAGTTTCCATCTTTTTGCCTTCTGTTGCTTCTTTGTGGTGAAGTGTGTTTCTTTATTCTTTCTTTTTCTTCTTCTTTTTTTTGAGAGAGAAAGAGAGAGAGAGCCAGCTCTTTTGAGCCAGCTCTTAGCACAGGCTGGTCCTGAGCTCACTATATACTGCAGGCTAGCCTTGGTTTCACAGCAATGCCCTGCCTCAGCCTCCCAAGTGCTGGAATCACAAGCATTTGTCACCACACCAGGTTTATGTGGTGTTGGGGAATTGAACTCAAGGCCTTTTACTTCCTAGTCAGATGCTTTAACCACTATGTTATTCCTCCAGGCACAAGTGTATTTCTTGTAGACAACATATGGCCAATTTTGTTTTTTGATCCAGTCTACCAGTCTGTATCTTTTCATTGACAAGTTAGCATGACTAGCAAGGAGAGTAATTATTGTAGAATTTTTACTGATCCTGTCATGGTCTTCTTCTTCTAGAGTTGCTTCTTTCTTTGTTATCCTTTTCCTGTAGATGTTTCCTTTTTGCTGTGTTCTTTAGTGCTGCTCATCTCTCTATCTTTCTCTAAGAATTATTTTCTGCAATGCTCGGCTAGTGGTCACAATTTTTTTGAGGTTTCTTCTTAAATATTTTACTTTGTAAATTTTCAGGGATAATTTTGCTGGATACCACAACTTGGGTTCACACTTGTTTTCTTTTAAAGCCTGAAAGATTTTGCTCCAGGTTCTCCTGGCTTGGAAATCTGCAGTAATTCCAGCGCCTTTTCTTGGTAGAATAATGTCTCTCTTTCTCTTACTGCTTTTAATCTTCTCTTTCTGTTGAATTTCTGAGATTTTGATTATGATGTGTCGTGGTGATGTCTTTTTCTGGGTAAAGTTATTTGGTGTTCTATAAGCTTCTTATACCTAAATATTAATTTCTTTTCTTAGATTCAGGAAATTTTCTGCCATGATTTCAGTGAATAAATTCTTTATACCTTTTGTGCTATCTTCTGCTCTTTCTCCTACATCCCTAATTATGAGGTGAGTTCATTTTGAGTCATTCATCAGCTGTTGTATCCAGCTACCTTGATCACTTATTTTGCTATCATTCCTGGTTATGGTGGTATTTTCCTCAACCTTATCTTCAAGGTCTGAAATTCTGTTCTCACAGTATTACAACCAGCTTTCCCTGCTTTCAAGTGATTTTTTTTTTCATATCCTGAACTTCAGCTAGATTTCTTTTCAGATTTTTCATTTCTCTATCAAAACATTTCTTCACATGTTGGCAGAAACTTACCGGTCTATTTGGGTTTTTTGCTTCCTTTCCTATGAGTCCCGCTATTTCAGGGCCCATGACATTAACTTCTGGGGTCTCTAGTGTTTCTGCATTCATCCTGTTGTCTTATCTTCCCATCGTTCTATTGCTGAGGGACTTTACTTTAATGGCCTAGCCAAAAAGTTTCTCTGAACACATACTAAGGTGTGCGGGGAGAGTCAAAGTTCCCTGAATTCTGTGTTTGGAGCTGGCAGTGAGAGGATACCTGACAGTCTGGGGGCCTCTGAGAGGCCTGTTCACACCCAGCCCCTGGCAAAGCTCTCCCACCTGGCCTGGCTTCCTCCCCCTGAGGGTGGGGCTTTCTGCTGTCTGAGATGCTCCCTCCCCCTATCACCAGAGCCAATCAGCAGGTCAGCAGTCTTTCCTCTCTGCAGCAGTTTCTTCCTAAGCACTAAGAGTGTTCATATGGATATCTCTGGCTTCTTTTACCCTAAACTATTCAAGATTAGACTTTTTTCAAAATGGCTCCCTCCTCTGTCACTGCCTAGTATGGCTGCTAAGTGCTGCTTCTCCCAAGCTGATCTGCTAAGCTCTGGAAAGCCTTTTCAAAGGGAAGTTTGCAGTGTGTTTGTAGTTTGTACTACCTGCAGGCTTGTTTCTGGAGGCTGGGGCTACCAACTGCTGTCAATTCCTGTGACTTCTGCCTCTTGGTTTATCTCTGTCTACAGAGGCTGCTAGCTTCTGGCCTTTCCCAGATGACCTGGAGCAGCTTCCTGGCCTGGCGTTTTCTTCAGCTTCTGATGTGTCTATAGAGTTTGCAACCTTCCTTCCTGTGGCCTCCTTTCAATTATTGGAGCTCTCCTCCCTTTCCTATCCAAGTTGAGCAGGTAGTTTTTAACTATATGTCAACTGTTCAAATGAGCCTGTAAGGAGCCATTGAGCAGAACTCCTAACTGTTTTATATACACTATTTCATCTAACACTCACTGAGTAGATACCCAGTTTTCTCATATATAAAATAAAAATAGGAATGTGAGTTACTTCAAGATGATTGTGATGGCTAACTTAGCTGATGCACGCAAAATATTTACAACAGTGCCAAACAAACATTCAGCAATATCTATAATTTTGCCCAGAATACACATAGAAAAACTTAGTCTCAGAGGGGCAAAGTAACCAGTTGATAATCCCATGGATCGCAATTAGTACAGCTAGAATTGAAACTATGCCTAAAATGTAGGCAAGTAGGGGCTGGAGGAATAGCTCAGCAGTTAAAGCGCTTGCCTAGCAAGCTCAAGGCCCCGACTTCGGTTCGCCAGGACCACATAAACCAGGTGTGGTGGTGCATGCTTGTAATCCCAGCACTTGGGAAGGTGAGGCAGGAGGATTGATGTATGTTCAAGGCCAGACTGGGCTCCATAATGAGTTCAGGACCAGCCTGGATTACAGAGCAAGATACTATCTCCAAAATTAATTAATTAATTAAAATGTAAGCAACCAATTCAAAGTCTTCTGTAGCACATGGTGGCACACACTAGTAATCCTAGCTCTCAGGAGGCTGAGTCAGGAAATGGCAAGTTCAAGACCAATTTAGTGAGACCTTGTCTCAAAATGAACAATGTAAAAGAGGCTGCAATTGTAGCTCAGTGGTAGAGACCTTGCCTAGCATGTATGAGACCCTGTATGAGGCCCTGTGTTAAATCCTAATACTGAAAAAAAATTCGTAAAGACTGGGTTTAGAGAGCTGGGGTCAGCTTGACATAAGGAAGTTCCCAGGATGTGGCATACCCAGTGAGGGCGTGGGAGCTCTGCACCTCTTCTCCCACACATTATCCTATACATCTCTTTCTATCTATCCTTTGAGATATTTTAATTTTGGCAGGAGGGATTTGCTTGGTATGGGGGAAAATCTCTACACATCAGAAGTCACAGAAATATTCTGTCTTTTGAGAGCACGGAAGAAATGTAGTTATTTCTTTATTTTCTCAGACAAAATAAAAGAGGTCAGTCCCAGACATTGTGCTTAAAAGAAGTTTCACACAAAGTAGTATATACTACATGCTTCTATTCATAAGATGTCCAACAGGGTAAGCCCAATCAGTGGTGCAAAATCACAATAAGGTTGCCTTGAAGGCGAGGGGATTGACAAGGAAAGGTTCAGGGAATTTTTCTGGAGTACTAAAAACATTGTTTCAATATCTTGTGTGGAATACATGACTATATGTACTTGTCATAAGTCTGCAAGTGACATGAGATCTATGACAACCATTGTATATCAACTTAATATCAGAAAATAGGGTTAGAAATGAACAACCATCAAGCTGAGTGTGGGGGTTCCTGTAACCCCAGAACTCTGGGAGGTTGAGGCAGGAGGATCACAAGTTCAAGCCCAGCCTGGACAACTTAGCAATTTAAAAAGACCATATCTTAGAAGGAATAAATAAATGAAATTAAATACTAAAAAGGTTGTGAGCCAAGAATGGTAGCCCATATCCATAATGTCAGGACTAGGGAGACTGAGACAGGATTGCCAGAAGTTCGGGGCCATCTTGGGCTACGTGGTGAGTCAGAACTAACGTGGACTGCAAAATGAGACCGTATCTCAAAAACAAAAACGAAGACTGGAGGAGCTTAGTGCTAAGGCCCTTTGTTCAAACTTCAGTACTACGCGAAAAAGGACAAAATTACAACAAATTTAAAGATTTTTTTTTTCTTTTGAGAAAGTGCTTGCTATGTAGTCCAAGCTGGTCCTGAGCTTCCTACTTAATGCAGCTGGCCTTGAACTCACAGCAATCCTCCTGCCTCAGCCTCTTGAGTACTGGGATTTTCAGTTCCCTCATTTCTTATTTTCAAATTTAAATTGTCCTTCCTCCAAGAAAACCCCATCACCCCAATTTTACAAATTGCAAACCAGAATTACCATTTTTGCCTAGTGTTTTCACTAAAGATGTCTGTCGTAGGCCAGAATCTGCATATGAGAAAAAAAATTAAAGTCACACCTACAGAATCAAGCAACAAGCATCCAGGTCACCTTATGCAAGCCAGGCAGGTGTCAGACAGTAACACTCCCAGGAATCTCACAACTCAGCCTTGAGTCAGGGCAAACTTCTCCTGAGGTGACAGAGGGTACAATTAGAAATAGACTAACTTGGCAATCAGCGCTTAAGGAACTTCTAGACCTGGGTGGAGGAAAGGCAGGATCTACAAGGTCAGCTTGCCCAGTCACTTGAGTTCATTCGGTTTTTGCATTAAAGCAGGACTACTAGTACTGCCTTACCTCTTAGAGTTGTGAGGATAAAACAAGAAAGCACTGATACAGGACCGGCCCACAAGTGCAATAAAAATTAGCACTTGAGTTTTCAGAAGCAGTAGCTTTATGTGGTGCTGGGGAACTGAACTCAAGGCCTTGCGCTTGCCAGGCAAGCGCTTTAACCACTGTGTCATTCCTCCGGCTCCTATTAATTTTCCTCCTCCATGAACGTGGGTGGCTTTTCCATCTTCTAGGGTCTTATTAAATTTCTTTCTTTAGTGGTTTATAATTTTTATTGAAAAGATCTTTCACAGCCTATAGGCTGATAGTCCCAGGACACTGGGAGACTGAAACTGGAGGATCACAAGTTTGAGTAAAGATCATAATAAGAAGACAAACAACCTAATTTAAAAACATGCAAAGGATTCTAATAGACATTTCACCAAAAAAGCTAATAAGCAGATGAAAATATATCCAATATCAATAGTCATAAGTGAAATGCATAGCTTGACTGTTGGAGCGCTTGCCTAGCAAGTACAACACCCTGGGTTCAATCCCCCAGCACCACATAAACCAGAGGTGGTGGTACATGCCTGTAATCTCAGTACTTGGGAGGATTACCTTGAGTTCAAGGCCAGCCTGGACTACATAGTAAGTTCAGGACCAGCCTGGACTATAGAGTGAGACCCTGCCTCATAAACAACAAACAAACAAAAAACCACATTGGGATGCCATTTTATACTTACTAGAATGAATATTTTAAAAAAAACAGACAATAACAAATGTTAATAAAAATATAGGAAAACTAGAAATCTCAATTCTAAAAAATTACAGCTATTTTGGAAAAACAGTTTGGCAGTCTAAACAGCTTAAAAATTAAATATAGGGGCTAGAGGAATAGCACAGTGGTTAAAGCACTTGCCTAGCAAGGGCAAGGCCCTAGGTCTGATCCCTCAGCACCATGTAAGCTGGGTGTGGTGGTGCATGCCTGTAATTCAAGCACGTGGGAGGCTGAGGCAGGAGGATTGCCATGAGTCCAAAGCCAGCCTGGACTCTATAGTGGGTTCAGGACCAGCTTGGACTATAAAGCAAGACCCTGCCTCAAAATCATTAAACTTAGCATGAAGCCCAGCAATTCTGTTCTAGATACCTATCAAAAAACAATGAAAAACTATGTTCAGGGAAGGCAAATCTACAGAGATCGAATGTAGATGAAGGGTTACATGCCGCAAAGGAAGGAGAACAGGACTAGCAGGAGGGGATGGGAAGTTACAATGAACAGCTGCAAAGCCCAGTGTGGTGGCTCACACCCACAGACCTAGCACTCTGGGGGGATGAGGCAGATCGATCTCAAGTTTGAGCTCAGCCTGGGCAACTTAGGGAGAACCTGTCTCAAAATCAAAAATGAAAACGAGCGGGGGACATAGCTCAGTGTTAAGGCCCTGAGCTTGATTCTTAGTACCACACTCAAACCCATCCACCCACACACCCACACACACACAGACACAAAACAAAATCCCATAACAGCAACAGCCATGAGGTTTTATTGCACTGATGAACATTTTCTAATGGGTTGCATAACTGACTATAAATCATTGAATTATACATTTTACATAGGTGAAATTTATGATATGGCAATAATGTCTCTATAAAATTGTCTTCAGAAATACAGATGCCAGTTCCACTTCTAGGAATTTGTTGTTGGGATAAATATGCCATGAGCAACATATTAGATGAACATGGTTACTTATGGTAAAATTGTAAAAAAAAAAAATAGATTAGAAAGAAGGGCAATGTCCGGAAGTAACTAGATAATAAGTTATCTAGAAGGAACTAGATACATTACGCATAGGAAAACTATGCAGTCACAAATAAAAGAGCTAGGTGGATCTCTAAGTCTCCATATTATTTCCTTTAGAAAATAAAACCAAAAACAGTTGCTTCCATTTTTTAAATTTTATTTATTTTCAGTACTAGGGTTTGAATTCAGGACCTTCACACTGAGTCAAATTCCCAGTCCCTTTTCTATTTTTATTTTGAGGCAGAGTTTCTCTAATTGGCCAAGTGCCCAGGCTGCGCTTGAACTTATGCTCTACTTGCCTCAGCTTCCCAAAGCACTAGTATTACAGATGTACATCAGCTCTCTTTAAAAAAATAAAAAGAATTGTATGTTTATACAAGTGTAAATGCATAAAAATATCTGGAGAACACAAAGAAATTAGTTTTTGTTTACAAAGAAATTAGTAAGACCAGATGTCTGTCCTATTTTTTTTTCCTAGAACTAGGGCCTGACTCCATCACTGACCTATGTCCACAACCCATCATTTTATTTATTTATTTATTTATTTATTGAGACAAGGTCTCACTTTGTAGCCCAGACTGGTCCTGAACTCATTATAGAGCCCAGGCTGTCCTCGAACACACGGCAATCTTCCTTCCTCAGCCTCCTGAGTGTTAGGATCACAGGTATGCGCCAACATGCCCCATTTATATGGTGTTGGGGAATCAAACCCTGGGCCTTGAGCTTGCCAGACAAGCACTTTAACTGCTGAGTTCTTCCTCCAGCCCCTATTACTTTTTTTTTTTTTTTTTTGAGATAGGGTCTTACTCTGCAGTCCAGGCTGTTCTGAGCTCACTACATAGCCCAGACTGGCCTTGTACTCACAGCAGTCTTCTTGCCTCAGTCTCCCGAGTGCTGGGATTACAGGCATGCACCACCACACCTGGTTTATGTGGTGCAGGGGAATCCAACTTGGGTACTTTGCATTTGCTAGGCAAGCACTTTAACCACTGAGCTATTCCTCCAGCCCCCTTATTACTTATTCAGAGACAGAGTCTTGCTCTGTAGTCTAGGCTGGTCTCACTACATAGCCCAGACTGCCCTTGGACTCTAAGCAGTCCTCCAGCCTTCACCTCCCAGAGTATGGGATTACAGGCAAGTGCCACCACGCCCAGCTTGCCACAGCCCATTTGTATTTTTGATTTTGAGACATCTTCTCCCTAAAGTGCTACATTGCCCAGCCTGCGCTTGAACTTATGATCTCCTGCCTCAGTCTCCCAAAGTGCCAGGATTAGAGGCCTTGCCACTGGGCACAACTATCTTTCCTCCCGTAGTCCACATCAGAGCTCCCTGCCCCAGGACAGGATGTACTATCAGCAGCAGGATCTGGGGTTGCAGACTTAGCTACCAGGATGGGAGAAGTTCTGAAGCAGAGCTGACTAAAAGTGGAGGTAAGTCCATTCTAGTGAGCAAAATACTGACTCAAAGAGGATGCGGCAACCCACTTTGGGTGGTTGACATGAGGTGACCTGGCAGTAGATCAGCCCCAGAGGCTGCACTCAGATTCATGAGGACAGCGGTGGATTGACTTAGGCTCTGGGGTTAGGCAGGACTCATCTTGGAGCCCTACTACGAGGTCATCGTATAACAGTAGTGGTTACTTTCCTGTCACTGGGACAGTTTGTATGTGGCACTTCTATTTAAAGGAAGAAAGATTCATTTGGGCCCACAGAGCAGTCAGCCAGTTTACTGACCCTAAGACAGAAAGCATGGTAGAAGGGCATCCTGAAGGAAGCAGCTTACCTCAAGGCAGCCAAGAAGGAGAGAGACAGAGGGGCAGAGCCTGGTGTGTGAATACACCCTTCAGATCAGGGCCCCGTGGCACACCTCTTCCAACCAGCCCCTCCCTCCTAACAGCATATTCACCCAGGAATTCATCGAAGGGCTAATATGGTGTATAACCCCGCTCCCAGCCAATCACCTTCCAAAAGCTCCATCTTTTTTTTCTTTTCTTTTTCTTTCTTTCTTTTTCTTTTATTTTTTTGAGATGGGGTCTTGCTCTGAAGCCCAGGCTGTTCCTGAACTCACTAGGTGTCCTAGGCTGGCCTTGAATCCAAGGCAATCCTGCCTCAGCCTCCTGAGTTGGGAGACAATTGCGTGCCACCACACCCAGTTTATGTGGTGCTGGGGAATTAAATTCAGCCTTTCACTTGGCTAGGCAAGCGCTCTACCCACTGTGCTATTCCTTCAGAATCAACAGTTAAGAGAACACCAACACTTTCTCTTCTATACCAAAGAAGCAACTCTTATGCTATCTAAGGCCATCCTGTCAGTTCAGGCTGGGTTGGATCCCTGGCAACAAAAAGTATATAAACAAAAAATATCTTTCCATTGGGGTTGAGTCTTTTTTTTAAGAGAGAAAGTTGCTCTGTAGTCCAGCCTAGTACTAAACTCATTATGTATTCCAACTTCAAGCTCACAGCAACTCTCCTTCCTCAGCCTCCCAAGAGCTAGGTATACAGGCATGCACCACCACACCTGGTTTATGTGGTTGTTATGGTTTAGATCTGGACTGTCCCCGCAAAGCCTCATGGACTTAGATGTTGTGGAATAGCAATGGAACCACGTGCTCTCAGGAGGTGGAGCCTGGTTGGAAGGGGCAGAACACTGGGGTTTAACCCACAAGGGGTGGGTCACTGGGCTATGACCTGGAAGGAGCCTTGCTCACTCGGCATATGGTCTGCCAGGCTGTGAACAGCTTTCCTCCAGCAGCACCTCTACCTTGTTCTTCCACCAATGCCACCACCCATGAATGGACTGACACCTTCTGTGAGCTAAAAATAAATCTTTCTTCCCTTAAGTAGTGAATGTCAGGTATTCTGTCCCAACAATGAAAAAGTGACTAAGACTTGTGGTACCACAAAAAAAAAAAAAAAAAAAAAAAAAAAAAAAAAAAAAAAAAAAAAAAAAAAAAAAAAAAAAAAAAAAAAAAAAAAAAAAAAAAAAAAAAAAAAAAAAAGCCACAGGGCTAGAGAAATAGCTCAGTGATTAAATTGCTTGCCTAAACAAGCACTAAGTATGTGAGTACAATTTCCCAGCATCACATATACTGGGCATGATGGCGCACCTGTAATCCTAGCACTCAGAAGGCTGAGGCAGGAGGGTTGCCATGAGTTTAAGGCCAGTTTGGGCTCCATAGTGAGTTCAGAATAATCCTGGGCTACGGAGCGAGACCCTGTCTCTAAAAAAAGTCACAAAAGAAGAAATACAAAGGGTAATAATGATATGCAACACATATCAGTCACAAGTAACCAAATACATGTCAAATACAAGGAATTCTCTCACTGTCACTGTCTGAATCTCTCTCTCATGATCTATCACATGAAAAAGGTTAAAAAGAATGCTGATACTCAGTTTTTGAAAGGTAGGTAAGGAAAGATCCTTACCTGTCTTTTCTTTTCTTTCTTTCTTTCTTCTCTTTTCTTTTCTTTTCTTTTCTTTTCTTTCTTTTTTCTTTTTCTTTTTTTTTTTTTGAGACAGGGTCTCACTTTATTAGTCCAGACTGGTCCCGAACTCACTGAGTAGCCAAGGCTGGCTTTGAACTCATGTCAGTCCTCTCCAGCCTCAGCCTCCCGAGTGCTAGGATTACAGACATATGCCACTATGCGCAGTTTATGTGGTGCTGTGGAACCAAGCTCAGGGCAAGCGCTCTAAGCACTTAGCTATTCCTCCAGTCCCTCCCTGTCCTGTCTTTTCTGATTATAAAAGTGGCATTTGCTCACTGTAGAACAATGTAAGTAAAGAATGGGGGAATAGCTAAGCAGTTAATGTGCTTGCCTAACAAGCACAAAGTCCTGGGTCCAATTCCCCAGCACTACATACGTTGGTCATGGTGGCACACACTTGGAGTCCTAGCACTTGGGAGGCAGAAGCAAGAAGACTGCTGTGATTTTGAGGCCAGCTGAGGCTACATCGTGATTAAAAAAAAAAATCTTAAAAAAAAGTTTTGCCCAACCCCACACACAAAGCTGATCCGTGACAGCTTCAACAAGTCCAGTCTCTTGAGCAGCCAAAAACCCATCGACCCTCAAGTGAGGCCCTCCACGGGTATGGACACCCATTCCCCTGCCCAGTCCTGGCCCTGTGCAGAACAATCCATGTGTGCCCTGGAAACAGTTACTGGGTAAAGAAGAGTGAAGTCCATGGCTCTGGGACTCTGGGCTTGAAGTCCCCACCCCATGACGTGCTAGTGTCATTTGCACACAGCAGTATGAGGGCAGGGCTATGGGCTGATCCAATGACAGCACCTTCAGCAAAGGGATGTGGTTCTCTGGGAACCACAGACCACTGTGAACAGCAGCCATGAGCAGAGGGCCTTGCCCCTCCCCCACTCCAAGCAACCTGGGTAAACCAAGGTGGGCTATGACGCAACGAAGTCCTCATGAGGCCCAGGTGGGGTCCAGTGACCTGTAGGCCCTGGTCAGCTGATAGCAGCCAAAGTTCAAACTTAGGGTGATGAGCATCCCATAGAGCAACATCCGTGATGTCGCAAGTACTGGATGACAATTCAGAGATCTTGGTTTCTGTATGTAACTCTAATCTGGGCCAGAGACAAGACCTGCGGGCACCAGCATTTCCGTGCTGGAGAAAAGCAGCGCCTACTTCACGGTGCCAGTGGGAGGAGAGGCTTGCGAGGGTGGAAAGGGCTGGAATGAAGCCTGGAAGAACGCCAGCTCTAGCAGTTGTGCCGGCCGTGGCTGTGGAGGCTGCTGTGTCCCTTCAGCAGGACGCTGTTGGGAAGGTGGCAGTGACAGCAGCAGATGGGCTCATGGAGCTCCTCTCAGAGAAGTCAGGCCATTTTTGTGACGTCTAGTTTCCAGCTGGCCTTTAGGAAGATTTTTCCTCATTTTCTGGAGAAAGAGAAACCTTTTTCTTTTCTTCTCTCTTTTTTTTTCAGTACAGGAGATCAAACCCAGGCGTTCTCTACCACTGAGCTACATGCTAGCCTCCCCCTTTTTTTGAGACAAATTCTTACTACATTGGCCAGGATGATCTCAGACTTTTAATCCTCCTGCCTCAGCCTCCCAGAGTGCCAGGATTATAGGCCTGTGTCTAGTGGCCAATACAGCTCTTTTTAGTATTCAGCTTTTCTTACCATGTTATTCCATTTTTCAGTGCTGAGGCAATGCCTTTCTGTGTGTTCTACCAAATACCTCATGAATCAGGAGGCTTTCTGTTCTGCCTGGTGGGAATAGGCAGTGTCCCCGGCCCTTGGGGGCATGGAACAAAGTCATTGTTAGTCCTGCTTAGGTGGTTCTTCCTCCACCTCTGATGTTTTTCCTGCGCATGTGTGATGAGTATTCAACTGAACACATGAAAAGAACTCAAGAGTTCTCTGTGTAACTCTTCTTTCCAGCATGCACTCTGTTCTGTTAATTCTAGCTTTTGTTTCCCCCAGACTCTCCCCAAATTAGAAAGTCAGCTGGGCTCCACTGGGCCTGAAAGCTGTCTAGAGTGACAATCATTAGGGGAAATTGTTGTCTCATCTCATTCGTTTCCAGGCTCTCAAGAATCACTGCTGTAGGGGGGCTAGAGAAATGGCTCAGTGGTTAAAGTGCTTGCTTAGCAAGTGTTTAGGCAAGTGCTAAGTACCCAAGTTCTGTTCCCCAGCACCACATAAGGCAGGCGTGGTGGCACATGCCTGTAATCCCAGCATTTGAGAGGCTGAGACAGGATTGCTGTGAGTTCAAGACTCTGTCTCAAAAAAAAAAAAAAAAAAAAAGAATCACTGCCCTAGGGCCTGGAGACATAGCCCAATGGTTAGACCACTTGCCTAAGGCACTGGGTTCGATTCCCCAGCATCTCATAAGCCAGCCATTAGTGGGACATACCTGTAATCCCCACATTCAGGAGGCTGAGTCAGGAGAATTATGTGAATTTGAGGCCAACCTGGGCTAGATAATGAGTTCAAGGCCAGCCTGGACTGCAGAGCAAGACTCTGTCTCAAAATAAACAAAAAAGGACACTTTTGTCATTGCTTCATGTCCCCTCTCTTGAAAATAGTTGTTTCTTCTTTTTCTTCCTTTTTTTTTTTTTTTAAAAAATCTGTTTCTGTTTTGTTTTCTTTTCAGATGGAAAGACAAATCCATCCATCTAATTTCATCCTTGCTTAACTTCAAGGGAGTAAGGTGAGGGGAACTTTACAGAAAAAAAAAAAAAAACTTCAATGTCTAGGCCACATCCTAGACAATTAAATCCAGATCTCTGGAGGTGGGACTCAGGCATCATTGTGAATCCCTCAGGCTGATTCCAAGGTACATGCAAATTTAAGGACCAGTATTCTATAACGTTATTTTTATTACTTTGGTGAATTAAAAATAAACCCTAGGATATATTTACAAGTTACTGTTGAACCTGATTGAAGAGATTAAGTCTCTTAGAAGCTCCTTGATTAAAAAAAGTTAGTCTCAAGCACAGAGCAGGGCAAAGCCTTCATGTGAGAGTTGAGTGACTCCAGCTGTAGGGAGAAGTGCACCCAGGCAGGGCAGGAGCAGGGTGACACCTGCGTGAGGGGCGAGGTTCGGGGTGTGGGTGGGGAGGTGGTTTCCAGTTTATTGTTTGCATCAACAAAGTTTTCGTACTTCGTTGTCTTGCTTTATTTCTTTCCCTGACTGACCAGGGGCAAAATTCACCCCCCCCCACCCCCACTGGGCAGAGGAGGAAATGGAGCTCAAGAGGTTGAGTGACTTTGCAAAGGGTAAATCAGTAGTAGAGTTAAAATTTAAACCTGGTTCTCAGAGATGGGTTAAGGAGCCACGCAATCCTTTGCTGGGTAGTTTCCAAGGGTCAGGGAACAGCCCTCGAAAGTGCTGAGATGGAGCAAATTTTGTTGAACTGGCCTCGCAGATGAGCAAGAAGTCCCTTGGTACGTTCAGTGGTGGGGGAGGGAACGGTAGAGACTGGGGCCTCCAAGGGGGTGCTCAAGGAGTGCCAGGCAGTTCTCACATGCTAGTGTCATTTGCACACAGCAGTATGACAGCAGGGCCACGGGCCTTTGAAGGAGAGGAGTCTGAAGTTCTCTACAGCAAGTGGTCCCCAACCTTTCTGCCACTAGGGACTGGTTTAGTTGAAGATCATTCTTCCATGAATGAGGAGAGAGGATGTTTGCTATGTAGTAGGTTGTTGAAGGAGAACTTTGAAATGGCCAACCACAGCAAGAGGAGAGCAGGGAGCTCCGCCTCCTGTCAGATCGGCAGCGGCACTAGAACCTGATAGGAGCAGGCAGACAGGAGGTGGAGCTTTGCTCGCTGCACCCTTTCTGCTTGCTACTCACCCGTCTGGGTCTTTCCAAGGCCAGAACAGTGCTGGTCTGCGGCCACTGGGATGGGAACTCCTGCCCTTCAGGACTGAATTCAGAGCTGAGTTGCCTTTATTTAAAGAGACGGAGCGCTGCTACTTCGTCTTCCCTCTTGGCCCTTATTAAACTTGGCTCTCAAGTAACGAAGGCTGTGGAATATTTCTGCAGTATTGCCTCCCATCTGCTAAGCATTTGCTGTGAAGCAGACTCTTCCTGCATAGTCTTATTGAATTATCCTTATGATTATGTGAAGAAGGTTCTATCATCCTTCTGCATTTTATTTCAGTGGTGATGGGAATTGAACCCAGGGCCTTACGTATGAGAGGCCCCTACCACCGTCTTAGTTACTTATTTGTTGCTGTGACAGAATACCTGACATCCACAGGTTAAGGGGGAAAAGATTTATTTTAGCTCACAGTTTCATCTTGTTTTGAGACAGGGTCTTGCTTCATAGCCCAGGCTGGCTTTGAACTCAATGCAATACTCCTGCCTCAGCCTCCTGAGTGCTGGGATTATAGGCATGCGCCACCACACCCAGCTTTATGTGGTGCTGGGGAATCAAATTTGGGTACTTAGCGCATGACTTAGTGCTTGCTAGGCAAGTGCTTTAACCACTGATTCATTCCTCCAGCCCCCTAGCTCACAGTTTTAGAAGGTCTCAGTCTACTCATAGATGGCTGGTAATGGTGGAAACACATGGTGGAGGCCCCACTGGAAAGCTGTTCACAGCATGCATGGTGGACAGAAAGCCAAGTTAAGGAGGAAAAGGCTGAGCTGGTAGTATATGTCCTTCCAGGTCATGTTCCAGTGATCCATACCTTCCAGGTCATGCCTCAGTGATCTGTCCTTAATCCACCATGTGCCTGTAATCCATAATCTACAACATGCCTGTCCTCCACTGCACACCTATAATCCACCCCTGCTGACCAGGCCCCACCTCTTAACAGTACATGGAATCCATAGGTAACCCACAGCATCCAAATTCATGAGGCTTTTGGGGGGACATCCCAGATCCAAACCATAGCAATCACTGAGCTGACTCTCCATCTTACAGATTAAGAAAGGACAAACAATAAAGAAAGGAGAAAGAGAAAAAAAATAAAGGGGGACTAGAGGAATAGCTCAGGCTAAAGCACTTGCCTGGCAAACTCAAGTCCCTGGTGGCACACACCTGTGATCCCAGCACTCAGAGGCTGAGGCAGGAGGATGACCTTGAGTTCTAGGCCAGCCTGGACTACATAGTGAGTTCAGGACCAGCCTAGACTACAGAGTGAGAGCTTGTCTCAAAAAAACAAGATAAAGAAGGCCAAAAATTAAATTATTATTAATATTATTAAATTATATATTGCTGCATAAGAAATTACCCTAAAACTTAACAGCTTAAATAAGAAACATTTATTATTTTACCGATTTTTGTGGGTCAGAAATTCAGGAGCAGATTAACTGGGTGATTCTTACTGTGCCATCTCATGACGTGCTCCAGTCAGGATGTAGCCCCAAAATGCAGTCATCTTAAAGGCTGCCTGAAAGATCATTCTCCAAGGTGGCTCACACACAGGGCTGGCAAATCAGTTGGCTGTTGGCAAGAACCTCGGTAACTTCCTGCTACGAATTGAATGTTTCCTCCTGTGCTGATACTTAACTGCAATCCTAACAGTGTTGAGAGATGGGGTCATTAAGATGTAAGCCCTCGGATGCCATTATTATGGGAGTAGGTAAGTTCTCAGCAGCCTTGGATTATTATAAATGCAAGGTCAGCCTCCTTTTGTGCTCTCAATACCTTGAGCAACACGTGATGCAGCAAGAAGGCTTTTGCTAGACATGGCTCCTGCATTCTGGATGCCCTAGCCTCCAGAACCAGCAGCTAGGTAAACGTTTGCTGTTTTTAGTTTACCCAGTCTATAGTATTGTTACAGCAGCAGAAAACAACCATAAGATGCTTGCCATGTGACGCTACCCATTGGGCTGCTTGAGACCCACCCCCCTCAGAGAGTGACCCAGAAAAGAAAGGTGGGAGCTGCAGTGTCTTTTCTAACTTGGCCTCAGAAGTCATACTTTCATACGTGCACACACCTAGTGATTACTAAGGTCCACGTCTTCACTGTGAGAGGGGTCTGGCAACACAAGGGGATGGATACCATGAGGTGAGTGGCTGAGGTCTGTCTCAGAGGTCATTATCACAATGTCAAGTAATTTACACAAGGTCATGTACCTATGAAGTGTTAGAGTTGGGCTTTGAACTCAGGCAGTTACTCTATCACAGTAAATATTGGCTGGAAGCAGCGGAGACAGGCCGAGACCTGTTCTGGGGATCTTCACACTTGAGATCCTGTTTTGTATTCCAGTGAACAGGTGGTCAGACACTCTCATCTGTGTCAGGAAGACACTTTAGCAAAGCAACAAAATTTGGGTTCATTCATAAAAGGTTGTACAATGCACACCTGACAGTGGCAAAGGGAACCTGGAATTTTGAGTATAAACTTCCTATGGGACCTCTGGCGAGGACTAGCCCCAACTTCGGAAACCTCTGTTTTCCCATCTCTACAATGGAGTGGTTTAATTTTAGGGACTCTGAAGTTCCGAGCTGGGAAATTCTAGGACTCCATGGAGTGGATTTTTCCCTGTGAATATCAACAGGACTCCCTCTCCACTTGGTCTGTCTCCCTCAGACCCCTGCCAAAGTAGGTGGGCCTCTCAGGTGCAATGGGTACTCTTCTGGGCCCAGGCCAGGCCAAGCCAGGCTGTTCAGTCCTGCTTTACCCGCAGCTGGCTGGTACCATTGTTTCCCCATAAAGCTGGGCCCCTTTCCAGCACTGCTGCCCTCAGGCCAGGGGGAGAGCTCAAAAGACTCAGTTGTGTGGCCTCACCCCACCCCAAGGGCAGGCCTGGGTCACCCACCAGGCTGACTCAGCCTATGCCAGGGAACAAAGAAGAAGAGAGATGGATTAGGGAAAGAATTTGACATTTACTATCCTCCCCCCTCCAATAAAATACCAAAATAATCATCACAAGGAAAATCCTCTTATACTTATTCCACAGTATGGTGACTTTTTTTTTAATTGGAGTGAGGCCATCATTCCCAATTTCAGAACTTAGGGAACCATACTGTAATGTTTTCTTTTCCATTTTGAGACAGGGTCTCACTCTATAGTCCAGGCTGGCTTTGATCCTGCTACAAACAAACCTACTGTGCTATGAGTCACATAAAGTACAGCCCATGCAGTTCTGTGTAATACATAATATCTAGTAATGAAAGTAAGCAACCATGCTGCTAGTTTATGTATTTACTCTCCTTCTTACCATTATTTCAGAATCTTTGCTTGCCAAAGAGAAGCTCAGTGAGCCAGGTTATGGTGGCACGCGCTGAAATTCCAGTGCTGCAGTGGGCTGGATGCAGGAGGATTATAAGTTTGAGCCCAGCCTGGGCAACTTAGTGAGATGCTGTCTCAAAATAAATTTTGAAAAAGGCTGGAGGTTTAGCTCATTGTGAAGGCTGAGGTTCAATCCCTAGTACCAAAACCAAACCAAACCAAAACACCAATTTACTGTAAAATAGTATGCCGCATTACATGGGCAGGAGCCTTTCACATCTCATGTTTCTGTCTCTCAATTGCACGAAGAGGCCATGTTGAGTGATTGACCTATGCCATCAAGGTTTTCATAAATACCTCATACTATTTGCACAAACCAGGCTGGTGATACAGGCCTCTAATCCCAGCACTCTGGGACATAGGGACAGGAAGGATGCTATTTTGAGCCTAGCCTGGGCGATTTAGTGACTTAGTGAGACAATGTCTCAAAATTTTTAAAAAGCTAGACATGGTGGCTCAGGTCTCTAATCCCAGCATTGGGAGGTTGAGGCAGAATTGCAAGTTTAAGCCCAGCCTGGCCAACTTCATGACTCAGTGATACCCTCAAATTAACAATAAATTGGAGCTGAGGTAGCTCAGAGTGAAGGCCCTGCTTCAATCCTCAGTACTGCAGAGAGAGAGGGAGAGAAGGAGAGGAGAGAGAGAGAACACAAGAGCACTGCAGAGAGAGCTCAGGAGGCCTTGGTTGGACTCGATCCCTCACAAATAACAACAATAGTAATAATAATGATAATGATAAAACATAATAGGACTAGGAATGTAGCTCAGTGGTAGAGTTTATGCAATGCCCTGGGTTCACATCTCAGCACGAGAAAGAAAGACAAAAAGAAAAGAAAGAAAGAAAAAGCCCAATTTCACACAGAATTGTGAGGATACGAGGGAATATTGTTAATGTGCCTATCACTCAAAGTATTTTTTTTTTTTTTTTTGGAGACAGGGTCTTGCTCTGTAGTCCAGACTGACCTCAAACTCACTGCAATCCTCCTGCCTGTCTCCTGAGTGCTGGTATTATGGAAGTAAGCCACTGCGCCCAGTTGATGGGGCACTGGGGAGTTGAACCCAGGGCCTTGAGCTTGCTAGGATAGCACTTTAACTGCTAAGCCACGCCCTCAGCCTCAACGTGTTTATTACACCGTGCTTAGTGAATGTTGTCCAATAAATAGTTCTGATTGAATGATGAAACCTTAAACATGGACGATCCTGGCACATGGTGACACTCTTGGCACATCATCTCTGAGAAGACAACTTCGTAGTCATGTCCATGGAGCAAAATGTTCCAAAGAGGCCACAAAGAGGCAGGGCCAGGAACATCAGAGTCACTGGCAGTGACAGCATCAGATCTGTGAAATACGATGAGCAGTTCCTTGTACTGGGACTTCCTGTGACGCAAAGACACCCCCTAATCTACTATTTGATTAGATTTTTTATTACCTGTAACTACATCTCCACCCGTCTCCCCCACCTCCAGTACTGAGAATTGCACCCAGGGCATTCACATGGAGGTTATCTTCTCAGCCCTTTAGTTTTTGAGACAGTCTTGTCCTTCAGAATAAATAGAAGCGCCCCTCACCAGCAAGGCCCACCAAGTTCCTCTTTTAGTTCTTCTTTGAGATGGAGCCCTAAACTGCAATGCCTGTTGAAGATCACTGGGCAATTTATAAATCACAGTCGTCCAAGCGGGGGTCGGGAGAGGGACAAAAGGAGAGTGGGAAAGTCTTTGTCACCTTGACAAGATACGTATGTGCACAAAATTCTCAACTTCATTGTAAACCTTAAATCTAGCACTAATACATATCAATAAAATGGGGGGGGGGGCGGGGATCACAGTCGTTCAAATCCCTGTCCTTAGGAGGGCGTGGCTTGAAGCCCGGGCTGAAGCCAAAACTGGGAGCACAGCGCTCTCTCCTGGCAGAGCACGGTAAATACAACTCCAGTCTCACAAAGGCCGATTTTGAAGCTCAGGATGCTGTGTGGACTGGAGTCCCTGGACTACCCAGGCTCTCAGCCAACGTGAGAGTAAAAGGGTAGTGGAAGTCACCCCAGGGGCCACCTGGCCCCACTGTGGAAGGCTCTGGCTCATGCCAGCCATTAGCAGTCCCTTATGCTATGGACAGACAGGACGGGGAGCTGACCCCAAGAGTCCTGAGCAGACGTCTGGGGATGTTCATTCATTCCATAAACATTGCATGCTTTCCCTGTGCCTGATACTGAGCTGGACATTAAGGGTCCTATAAATGGACAGACCAGACACATTCCTTGCCCTACCGGAAATAGTGGGACGCATAGTCAGACAATTTGTGGTTTTTGTGGTACTGGGAATTGAGCTATATCCCAGACCATTTTTGTTTGAAACAAAGTCTCATGAAGTAGCTAAACTGCCCAGGTTAGGCGAGAATTTGCAATCCTCCGGCTTTCCCTTCGGTGTGCTGAGATTACAGGTTGTGCCAAAGGCTAGCCAGACAAATTCAGGACAATGACATCAGACCTCATGCACTCAAACACTCACTGCTTACCCTTACGCTCATTTTACAGGAAGAAAGACTGAAGGTCAGGAGGGCACTCTGCTAATGAGAATGTTGTATTGTGTTTGATAAATCTGACGGGCCCTTCCAAGGCAAAAGGCTTTTCAATAGGTGGCTTCGAGTCGGGGTGGCTCCTGGACTCCAACTGCCCACTCCTCATTCACAGCTCAGCAGTCTGGAATAAGAAGGGTTGAGGGCAGAGAAGGATTCCTGTTCCAGAGTTTCTATATTAAGAAGTCGTGGGCTGGAAGTCGTGGGTCATAGCTCAGTGTTTAGAGGCTTGCTAACAATCTCAAGGCCCTGGGTTTAATCCCCCAGAATCACGTAAAAACTAGCCTCCAGCTCAGGAGGCCGAGGTAGCAGGATTACTGTGAGTTCAAGACCAGCCTGGGCTACATAGTGACTTCAGGACCAGCCTGGACTACAAAATGAGATCGTATCAATGATAATAATAATCATCATGTCTCCGTGCTTGTGCATTCCTGCCCAGTGACACCCAAGCTGCCCCATAGGGCATTTACACATCCTAAGGAGCCTGGAGAGAGGAGCTTGCAGAAGGGAGTGCGGGCAGAGGGGAAGCGTGGGGGCGGGGGAGGGCGGGGACGCAGACACAAAAGAGCTGGCGAGGGCCCCCAGCAGAACTGCAAACTGTCACCCCAGCTCAGGCTGCCTCTTAGCCTGCCACCCCTTTGTCGTGCCGCCTCCCAGTTAATCCACAGTGAGAGGTTGGGTGCTCCGGCGAGCACGGCCTGGGCCCAGCAGCCAATAGACAGATTCCTGGCGCTCTCCGCCCCCTGGCTTGGGGTCTAAGTTCCCGCAAAAAGCAAACGGGAAAAGAGCAAGTACAAAGGATCCCGACCTGTCTGCCCAGAGGCGCCACTGGAGCCTGGACTTGGAAAAAGGGGCGGATGCCAGCTATCTGTCCACTCAGCCTTTCAGTAGAGCTCACGTCACCTCTGCCCTATCCCGGAAGCACTGTTAACTGTTCTTTTTGTACTCAGCTCGATCATTTTGCATATATAGGCAAATACTTGTTTTTCTTTTATACAGGACATACTGTTCTTTTTTTCTTCTTCAAGTAATATATATTGAAGATTCATGTTTATAGACAAATAGCTCCACTTGTTTACTTATTTATTTTTGTGGTGATGGATTGGTGACATAGCCTTTCTTTTTTCTTATAATTATTTTTAGTTTCTTATAATTACTTTTAGTTTTGATTTAGAGGCAGGGTCTGGCTAGGTTTCCAAGTTGCCCAAGTTTCCAAGTTGGGCTTAAATTTGTGATCCTCCTGCTTCAGCCTCCCAAAGTACTGGGATTACAGGCCTCTGCTGCTGGACTGGCTATAATTATTATTTTTATTAGTATATGCTTGTGATACATAGGAATTACATTCAAAATGGGGACATCTCTTTTTTCTAATAGTTGCTTCAGTATTCTACTGTGTGGTCTATACCATCATTTATTTAACAAGTTTTCTTTTCTTTCCCTTTCTTTCTTTCTTTTTTGCTTTCTTTCTTTCCTTCTTCCTCTCTTTCTTTCTTCTCACTTTGTAGTCCAGGCTGGTCCTGAATTCACTATGTATGTATGTATGCATGAACTCACAGCAATCCTCCTGTGTCAGGTTCTCGAGTGCTGGGATTAGAGACATGTACCACCACACCTGCTAATTTTTATGTGGTGTTGGGGGTACAAACTGGGGCCTTACACATGCTAAGCAAGCACTCTAATCACTGAGCTATGCTCCCAGCCCTATTTAACAAGTTTTCTACTGCAGGGCATTTACACTGTTTCTGAGACTAGGGTTTTAACATCATTCACTGACACATGCATACATCTTTGGAATAAATTTCTAGAAGTAGAACTGATTTTGTAATATTGTTAGGGTTTTATATTTTTATTTTTATTTTTTAGATAAAGTCTTGCTCCTAGTCCAGGCTGGTCCTGAACACATTAAGAGCCCAGGCCAGCTACATAGTGAACTCAGAGCCATCCTCCTGCCTCAGCCTTCCAAGTGATTACAGGTGTGTGCCACCGCATCTGGTTTATGTGGTGCTGGAGAATTGAACTCAGGGCTTTGTGCTTGCTAGGCAAGCGCACTGACTGCTGTGCTATTATTCTACCAGCCTGATACTGTTAGCTGTTGTCAGAGCATTATTTATAGAAGCTTTCCAAATGCACTGTATGAGGGGCCCTGTTTCCCCAGAGCCTCACCGACAGAGTGTATCTTTGACTCCTGTTTTTATTACCCAGTTTTTTTTTTTTTAAGTGGTCTCCAGCAGTTGGAGTACCACAACCAAAGTCAGTTGGAGCTGGCTGTTGCTGGAGGCAGCACTTTTTAATTTTTATCCATCTGATAGTAAACTGAAAAAAGAAAAATCAAAGCCAGGTGCAATGGCACATACTTGTAATTCCAGGGACCTGAGAAGCTAAAGCAGGAGGATGGCGAGTTTGAGGTCAACCTGGGCAACTTAGGGAGACCTTGTTTTAAAGGAAATAAAATGGGACTGAGATGTAGCTCAGAGATAGAGTGTTTGCCCCGGAAGCATGAGGTCCTGGGTTCAATCCCTACCTCTGTAAAGGAAAAAATGGATTATTCCTTTCCCCAAGCTGCATGGAGAGCCTGGACTTCCACCCCTATCTGAGACTAACAAGACACACCTGCCCCTGGGGTTTCTCACCCTGTTTTCTTTCCATCATTACACAAGGATGCAAAGGTCAGTCCTCCAAGAAGCCATAGTGATCCTGGCGTGCATGCCCAAAACAACAGGAGTGCAAAACACATGAAGCAAAAGCTGGCAGACTGAGAAAGAGAAATAAATCCCCATGACTGGCAGAGACCACTAACTTCTAGAACAACTAGGCAGGAAATCAGGAAGGAAGAGAAGAGCTCAACTGCCCCCAGCCAGCAGTGCCTAGCTGACATCTAGTGGACCTACCCAATAGCAGCGGCATATATGGTAGTTCCATACCAACGGGGATCTCATTCTGGGACACAAAACAGATTTCACCAAATGGAAGAACTGAAATTGTGCAGGATGTGTTTCCTGACCACAATAGAATCAAACCGAAATCAACAGCAGATAATGGGACAGTCTCCAAACCCTTGCAACTAAAAAACCACTTTTAAAAAAACCCACTTCTAAATAGTCCATAGATTAAAGATGAACCTTTAAGAGAAGGGAAAGAAAATATATTCACACTGAATGAAAAAGGAAGTGCAACATATTAAAATGTGTACTAAAGTAGGGCTAAGAAGGAAATTTATAAGACTAGGTGCATTAGGAAAGAACAAAAGTCTCAAGGTAAGAAATTTAAGCTTCTAGTAAGGCTCTGAGTTTTATTCTTCATCATCATATAAGTTGGGTGTGGTGGCATATGTCTGTAATCCTAGCACTCGGGAGGCTGAGGCAGGAGAATTGCTGTGAGGCAGAGACCAGTCTGGGCTACATAGTGAGTTTAGGAGCAGCCTGGACTGCAGGGCAAGATCTTGTTTTTAAAAAAATTTTTTTAAGCTTCTGCCTAAAGAAAACATAAAAAGGACAGCAAAATAAACTTGAAGCAAACAGAAGGAAGGAAATAATAAAGAGCAAAAATCTATGAAAGGGCAAACAGAAAACAACAGGGAAATTCAATGAAATAGCTGGTGCTTTGAAAATATCAATAAAATTGACAAACCACTATGTCTGACTTAAGTAACATTCTTTGCACATGTGTGTGTGTGTGTGTACATGCATGTAAGGTACCAGGGATTCAACCCAGGGTGTTTACACTGAGCTACATTCTCAGCCTATTATTTATTTATTTTGTAGATTATTTTGATTTTTTTTTTGAGACAAGCTCCAGTCTAGTTCTGAACTTACAGTATAGCCCAGACCGGCTTCAAACTTTCAGCAATCCTCCTGCCTCAGTTTCTTGAGTGCTGGGATTACAGGTATATACCACCACACCTAGTTTTATTTATTTATTTTCAGAGATGGTCTCATTCTAGAGTCCAGGCAGATCCTGAACTCATTATGTAACCCAGGCTGGCTTCAAACACATGGCAATCCTCCTCACTCGGCCTCCTGAATACTGGGATTACAAGTGTGCACCACCATGCCAGTTTATGTGGTGCTGGAGAAATTGAACTCAGGGTCTTGAGCATGCTAGGCAAGTGCTCTAGTGAGCTATGCCCCAGAACTATTTTTTTTTATTTTTGATTTTGAGACAGGGTCTTGCTAAATCACTAAATTGCCCACGCTGGGTTCAAACTTGTGATCTTCCTGCTTCAGGCTGGGATTACAGGCCTGTGCCATTGAGCCGGCTATGTAACATTCTTGAAACAACAAAGTTATAGAAATGAACTTCAGATTAATGATTGCCAGGAGCTAAAGAAGCGCTGGGAGTGGCAGAGCTGACTGGCTATCTAAGGGCACCACGAAGGATCCTGGTAGTGATGGAGCTGCTCTAAATCTCAGCTGGATCCCTGCCAATATTCTGGATGTGACATTGTGCTACATTTTTGAGTAGAAACAGAAGGTCTAGGATTTTCCTACTGTTCATCAATGGATGGCTGTAACCATGTTGGCAAAAGTGTGCCCTGCTTCATAGCTGGCTGCATTATGTAACGGGTAACCACTGAATGTAGAGTTTTAAACAGGGGAAGATACGGGCAGATTTGTGTTTACAAAAGGTCAATCACTAGGTTTAGGGTGGAGACAGATGGAGCATAGATAGGCTGCATGCTTGGAGCAGGGAGGCCAGTGCACTGGTCCAGGTGAGTGAGAGTAAAGGGTAGAATCAGATCACTTGCCGGAGGGTGAGAGGAGGGGATGGATTTAGGAACTTTTTTGGTAATCAAATGGGCAATGACTGGGCTGAGGGAAGTGCACACAAGAGGTCTGGCAACTGGACAAGGGTGACTAGGCCCACCTCTTTTTTTTTTTTTTTTTACTTCTATTTGTACTGGAGCTCTAACCAATGCATTAAAGTGAGAAAGATGTCATTAACTGGAAAATAAGACACAGAATTCCTTACTCACAGATGGCCCAGCCTGGTGGCACAGGTTGATCATGCCAACACTCCGGAAGGCTGAGGCAGGAGGATCTTAACTTTCAGCCCCAAAACTGGGCATGGCCGTGCTTGTGTGGAACCCCAGCACTTGGAAGTCTGAGGCAGGATTGCTGTGAACTCAAGGCCTGCTTGGGCTACATAGTGAGTTCAATACCAACCTGGGCCACACAGCAAGACCCTGTCTCAAAAAAAAAAATTTTTTTTTGATCCCAGACTTGGCAATTTAATGAGACTCTGTCTCAAGGAAAAAAAAAAAAAAAAAAACCCAGTGCGAAGGCCCTGGGTTCAGTCTGCAGTATCAAAAAATGAAAAACATTACTCATAGATAACATGATTATGTATATAGTCAACAGAAGTATTTTATAGATAAGTATGAATTCACCAAGGCTACTAAAATGATTAATCTCATTTCTTTTTTATGCTTTTATTAGCATGTGTTTGTGATACACAATGACAACCACCAGCTTGTTAAAGTGGTACATTTACATATTGCATCTTCATGATTTTTACTTCTCTTCCCGGTTTGTATCCCATCAAACAACTCATTTCTGTACATCTACCACAACATCTACAAAACAATATTTTTTTGAGACAGTGTCTTGCTCTGTTGTCCAAGGTGATCCTGAACTCACTAAGTCATGGCAATCCTCCTGCCTTATCCTCCTGAGTGTTGGGATTACAAGTATATGCCACATACTTGGCTAAAATAAAATTTTATAAAGATAAATTTAACATAACAAAGATAGCCAGGCAGGTAGGCAAAGATTTGTAATCCCAGCACTCTCTGAGGCTGAAGTGGGAGGTTTGCAAGTTCCAACCCAGCCAATTTAGCAACTTAGTGAGACCCTCTCTCAAAAAAAGCAGGGGGGCACTGAAATGTAGCTCAGCGTGAAGTCTCTGGGTTTGATCCTCAGAACCACAAAAGACAGATTATTAAACAAACAAATACCATTTAAAATAAAATAATGAAAAGGCCTTCTGGAGACACAGCTCAGTGTAATGGCCCTGGGTTCAATCCTAAACACAAACAAAATAAACAAACAAATAAATAAATAAATAAATAAATAAATAGTATACAAATTGTGTCAATTTGAGGCACTCAGGAACCATGCCTGGATTAGAGTTTGGGAACCATGCCTAGATTGGAAACTAGGAACCAGCGTGGACTGGAGTGTGAGTGATTTGCAGGCCAGAGAATAAGGGAAGAACACCCACCCTGTTGGGGAGGCCCAACTGGGAACTGAACTGTATAAAAGGAAGGAAGAAGAAAGATGCTACAGCTTTTTCCTCTGGGGAGAGACTGGACTTGATGGGACTTGGCTTCCTATGTGTGATGTCGTGAGAAGCTGCCTCCACCTCTGCCTCTGCCATGACCTCCCATTGCTGCCGGCCGCTCCTGAGTGGACTGTGACCTTCTGAAACTCTGAGTAAAAATAAACCTTTCATCCTCTAAATTTGTGGATGTTAGGTATTGAGTCACAGCAATGAAACAGTAACAAAGACACAAATAAAATAACAGAGTTCAGTGGTCAAGTACTTGCCTAGCATGTTAATGACCCTGGATTCAATGAAATAAATAAAGTGGGAGAAGGGGCACAGGCTTGCAATCCCAGCACTCTGGAAGGCTGAGGCAGGAGGATCACAAGTTTGAGCCAAGCCTGGGCAATTTGGTGACTGAGCAAGACCTTGTCTCAAAATCAGAAACAAAGGTGGACTGTGGATGTAGATCGGTATCATGATTCTCAATACCATAGAAAAAGAATAAAAAATAGTTTAAAATAACACAGAAGGGGCTGGAAGAATAACTCAGTGGTTCTAGTGTTTGCCTAGCAATTGCAAGGCTGAGGGTTCGATTTCCCAGTACCACATAAGCCAGGTGTGGTGGTACATGCATGTAATTCCCACACTTGGGAGGATAAGGCAAGAGGATCATTGTGAATTTCTAAAAATTATTTATTTGAGACAAAGTTTTACTAAGTTGTTAAACTGCCAAAGGAGGGCAGGGTGGGCAGGGTGCCTCAGCCTCCCTGTCTGCTAGGATTATAGGAGTGAGCCAACTTACCTGACTTATTTTTTATTTTTGAGTCAGATCTCACTAAGCTGCTAAGTTTCTTGGGCTGGGTTTAAATTTGGCAATCCTCCTGCTTCAGTCTTCCTACCTAGACTCAGTGCTGGGATTACAGGCCTGCACCACTGAGCCCTGGTAGAATTTCTGTTCATTCAAAAACAACAAGTAGAGTAGATGAAAAAACAAACCAACCTAGAGAAGATATTCGCAACACACATAATTAGAAAGAAACTAGTCTGTGGAATAGGAAAAGTTTCTATTATTTGAAAAAATAATCCACTTATTTCCAGACAGGCCAGGACTTGAAAGAAACTTTTACAGAGAAAGAAGCCCAGATGGGTTACAACATGAACTTATATCATCTATAGAGAAAACAGAATATTCTTGACCTTATTGTCAGTAAAAGAAATACAAATCAAAGCCACAAGGTTATTGTACATTTCTTTCTTTCTTTCTTCTTTTGCTCATTCATTCTTCCTTCCTTCCTTTCTTCTTTTATTTTCTTTCCTTTCTTTTTGAGACAGGGTCTCTGTCTGTAGCCCAGGCTGGTTCCAAACTCACTATGTAGCCCAGGATGGCCTCAAACTCACAGTAGTCCTCTGCCTCCCTAAAGTGCTGAGATTACAGGCATTCGTCACCATGCTTGGCTTCATGTGGTGCTGGGGAACCATACTAAGGGCCTTACTCTTGTTAGGCAAATGCTTCAACCGCTGTGATATTCTTCCAGCCAATGAGATATTATTTTCTACCTACCAGACTGGCATAAAATAAAAACTTGAGGGGCTGGGGCTGTAGTTCAGCAGTAGAGTATTTGCCTAGCAAGTGCAAGGCCCAGAGTTAGATTCCCCAGCACCACATAAATGGGACATGGTGGAACGTGCCTGTCTTCCCAGTACCCAGGAGGATTGTCATGTGTTCAAGGCTAGCCTGAGCCATGTAATGAGTTCAGGACCAGGCTGGATCACTGAGTGGGATTCTCTCTCAAGCCCAACCTAAACCAAACCAAACCAAAATAAAATGAGTGCGTGCACGCACACACACACACACACACACACACACACACGAAAGACTGATATTTGGGTGTGGTGACATGTGTAATTCCAGCACTCTGGAAGGCTTAAGCAATAAGAGCAAGTTCAAGCCTTGCCTGGGTAACGCAGATGGCTCATAAGGAAATAAATAAATAAGTAAATAAGAGCCAGGGATGTAGCTTGGTTGGAAGGCTCTGGGGGAAATGCAAGGGACTTGATTATCGGAAGTCTACTAAAGGCACAATATAAGAATGTTTATCCACGGAGAGAATGGAGCTGGGAGAGAACGGAGCACACAACGGGAGAGGAAGCTGCGGGCGGGTCTGAAATCCTGAAGTCACATCAGATGAGGAGGAAAACAGCTGACTTGCCCCAAGCTGCCGGCATCCACAGATCACAAACAGCGTCCGGAGGCCAGAACCTCAGCCCGAGTTAAGCACGGACCCGGATAAGTGGGAATTATTGGCAGCGGGTGGCCCCAGCCTCAGAAGCACCAACCCGCGGGTGTGTGTACTATAAACACAGCGAGGGCTCCCCCCTAGAAAAGGCTCCAGGATCCCAGATCAGAAACGGGGCTCAACAGCCATCGCAGGCAGTGATGTCAGCAGGAGCCATTTTCTTCCCTGCGCACCAGAGACAGTCAGAGGTAGCAGAACCATGGGGAAACGTGGTAAGAAATCTTATACAAAAAGATCTGACTCCCCAGGGGATGGTACAAGGGATGCTGAAATTGCAGAACTCAAAAAACAGATGGGCACGAGTGATGGTGACTTCTGGGTCCAGATAGCCAGTGAAATAAAGCAGGAATTAAGGCAGGAATTATTAAAGCAGGAAGCAAAACAGGAAATAAAACAGAGCAACAGCTACAAGAACACTTAGCTAAGCAAAAAGCAAGCCTTGAAAAGAAATTATAGGAGACTAAAGAAGAAATGGGGAAGCATGGTTACAAATCTCCTACAAAAAGACCTGAAACCCCAGGAGATGATATCAGGGTAAATAAAGATGAATATGGCAAAAATGATGACAATTTCTGGGCCCAGAAATTCAATGAAGCAGGAATTAAAGCAAGAAATAAAACAGATAGCAGAAGAGCTACACCAATACATAGATAAGCTAAAAGCAAGCCTTGAAAAGCAGCTAGAGGAGACCAGAGAAGAAATATACCAGAATATAATGAAGACAAAAGAAGAAAATAGAGAAGAACACAGCAGAGATATAGAAAAATTAAATGCAGATATTCAGGAAATGAAAAACACGCAGGTAATAATAAGCAACCACTTTAAACAACTTCAGATTAGAATGTCAGACCTAGAAAATAAAGTGACTAAGCTGCAACATACAGGCCATGAAGAAAACAAAGCAAATAAAGAAAGCGAATCATTGCAATGGCTGATAGAAGATTCAAGGAGAAACAACCTCACAATTATGGGAATAGAGGAGAAGACTGAGGACAAAACAAAAGGTTTAAAGGACATGTTTAATGAAATAATGGAAGAAAATTTCCCAAATTTAAGAAAAGAAATGAACATGGAACTATTGCAGGCATATAGAACACCAAACAACTTTGATCAGAAGAGATCCTCATCACGAAACATCATAATTAAAATTCTAGAAACCCAACACAAAGAGAAAATACTAAAAGCGGTAAGAGAAAAACAGAAGGTATCCTACAAAGATAAGCCCATCAGGATAACAGCAGATTTTTCAATCCAAACTCTAAAAGCTAGGAGATCTTGGAGCAGTGTCATCCAAGCACTAAAAGAACATAAATGCCAGCCAAGACTGATATATCCAGCAAAATTATCTTTTAATTTTAAGGGAGAACTTAAAACTTTCCATGACAGAGACAGCTTAAAGGAATTTGCAGCCACTGAACCAATATTGCAGAAAATACTTAAAGGAAACCTGGAAAGTGAAAGGGAGACCAGCGACACCAATGACCCCAGAGAAGAAGCGACAACAGC